>CM031939.1:61754503-61909935 GCA_018703725.1 Brassica juncea
TTTAAACAACACTAAAGAGTATAAGATTTGATATGAGCATTTAAGAAAACTCAATATTTCGTAGGGTGAACCTACAAATTTTGAGAGAAATTCAAAAAAATATTGAAATATGGTTTATTGTATAATGCATCCTCCACATACATATTATGATGCTCAAAGAAGTTTAGGAACATTCTTGCCTTCCGTTTCTCTAGAAATAGTGTTTCATAGTGGTTGGCCTAACTTATTTGAGTATATGAATTTAAACTAAATTAATTGTTTAAAATGTAGAATGATGTACATATACTTGAAAGATAGTTTAGAATACATTATATAAATGGTAGAATGTGGTTAAATTCTTTAAACAACCACTAAAGAGTATAAGATTATGTATATTGGAATTTAAGAAAAACTCATATTTTCGTAGGGGTTACCTACAAATTTTGAGAGAAATTCAAAAAATATGAAAATATGGTTTTATGATAATTGCATCCTCCACTTACATATATGATTGCTCAAAGAGTTTAGGAACCATTGTTGCCTCGTTTCTCTAGATAATAGTGATTTTTTAGTGGGTTAGGCTACTTATTTGAGCAGTTATGAATTTTAAAACTAAATGATTGTTTAAAATGTAGAATGATGTACATTACTTGAAAGATAGTTTAGAATACATAAAGAAATGTAGAATGTGGTTAAATAGTTTTTAAAAACACTAAAGAGTAAAGATTGTGTATATTGAGCATTAAAAAAACTCAATATTTTGTAGGGGTGAACTTCAAATTTTGAGAGAAATTCAAAAAAATATGAAAAAATGGTTTTATGGTATAATTGCATCACACTCCACTTACATATTATGAGCTCAAAGAGTTTAGAACATTGTTGCCTCGTTTCTCTAGAAATAGTTGATCTAGTGGTTAGTCTAATTATTTGAGCAGTATATGAATTTAAACTAAATAATTGTTTAAAATGTAGCATGATCATTTACCTTGAAAGATGTTTAAACATAATATAAATGTAGAATGTGGTTAAATAGTTTAAAAACACTTAAGAGTATAAGATTATGTAGATTGAGCATTTAAGAAAAACAAATATTTTCGTAGGGGTTTAACCTACAAATTTTGAGAGAAATTCAAAAAAATTTGAAATATGGTTTTATTGATAATTGCATCCTCCAACATACATATTATGAATGCTCAAGAGTTTAGGAACCATTGTTGCCTCCGTTTCTCTAGATATAGTTATTTCATAGTGGTTGGCTATTATTTGAGCAGTATATGAATTTAAACTAAATTAATTGTTTAAATGTAGAATGATTATGTACATAACCTTGAAAGTTTTGAATACATTAATAAAATGTAGAATGTGGTTAATAGTTTTTAAAAACACTAAAGAGTATAAGATGATGTATATTGAGCATTTTAAGAAAAACTCAATATTTTCGTAGGGTAACTACAAATTTTGAGAGAAATTCAAAAATATGAAAATATGGTTTTATTGCATAATTGCATCCTCCACACTTACATATTATGATGCTCAAAGAGTTTAGGAACCATTGTGCCCTCGCGTTTCTCTAGATAATAGTGATTTCATAGTGGTTAGCTACTTATTTGAGCATATATGAATTTAAACTAAATATTGTTTAAAATGTAGAATGATGTATCATATACCTGAAAGAGTTAGATTTAGAATACATTAATATAAATGTAGAATGTGGTTAAATAGTTTTAAACAACACTAAAGAGTAAGTTTGTATATTGAGCATTTAAGAAAAAAACAATATTTTCGTAGGGGTAACCTACAAATTTTGAGAGAAATTCAAAAAATTGAAAATTATGGTTTTAATTGTATTAATTGCATCCTCCATAACATATTATGATGCTCAAAGAGTTTAGGAACCATTTGCTTCCGTTTTCTCTAGATAATAGTGATTTCAATAGTGGTTAGTCTACTATTTGAGCAAGATATGAATTTTTTAAACTAAATTAATTGTTTAAAATTGTAAGATGTGTACATGATACCTTGAAAGATATTAGAATACATTAATATAATGTAGAATGGGTAAATAGTTTTAACAAACACTAAAGAGTATAAGATTATGTATTATTGAGCATTTAAGAAACCTCAATATTTTTCGTAGGGGTTAACCTACAAATTTGAGAGAAATTCAAAAAAAATTGAAAATATTGTTTTTATGTATAATAGCATCCTCCACATACATATATGATGCTCAAAGAGTTTAGGAACCATGTTTGCCTCGTTTCTCTAGATAATAGTATTTCATAGTGGTTAGGCTACTTATTTGAGCAGTATATGAATTTAAAACTAAATTAATTGTTTAAAATGTGAATGATGTACATATTACCTTGAAAGATGTTTAGAATACAATATAAATGTAAATGTGGTTAAATAGTTTTAAACAACACTAAAGAGTATAAAGATTTTGTATATTGAGCATTTAAGAAAAACTCAATATTTTCGTAGGGTTAACCTACAAATTTTGAGAGAAATTCAAAAATATGAAAATATGGTTTATTGTATTAATTGCATCCTTCTCACTTACATATATGATGCTCAAAGAGTTTAGGAACCATTGTTGCCTCCGTTTCTCTAGATAATAGTGATTTTTAGTGGTTAGTCTACTTATTTGAGCATATATGAATTTAAACTAAAATAATTGTTTAAAATGTAGAATGATGTACAATACCTTGAAAGAAGTTTAGAATACATAATATAAATGTAGAATGTGGTTAAATAGTTTTAAACAACAACACTAAAGAGTATAAGATTTTGTATATTGAGCATTTAAGAAAAACTCATATTTTCGTAGGGGTTAACCTACAAATTTTGTGAGAAGATTCAAAAAAATGAAAATATGGTTTTATTGTATAAATTGCATCCTCCACATACATAGATGATTCTCAAAGAGTTTAGGAAACCATGTTGCCTCCGTTCTCTAGATAATAGTGATTTCATAGTGGTAGGCTACTTATTGAGAGATATATGAATTTAAACTAAATAATTGTTTAAAATGTAGAATGATGTACATATACCTTGAAGATAGTTTAGAATACATTAATATAAATGTAAATGTGGTTAAATAGTTTTAAACAAACATCTAAAGAGTATAAGATTTGTATATTGAGCATTTAGAAAAACTCAATATTTCGTAGGGGTAACCTACAATTGAGAGAAATTAAAAAATATGAAATATGGTTTTATTGTATAATTGCCATCCTACTTACATATTATGATGCTCAAAGAGTTAGGAACCATTGTTGCCTCCGTTTCTCTAGATAATAGTGATTTTTAGTGGTTAGGCTACTTATTTGAGCAGTTATGAATTTAAACTAAAAATTGTTTTTAAAAGTAGAAGATGTACATATACCTTGAAAGATAGTTTGAATACATTAATATAAATGTAGATGTGGTGTTAAATAGTTTTAAACACACTAAAGAGTATAAGATTGTGTAATTGAGCATTTAAGAAAAACTCAATATGTTTCGTAGGGGTTACCTACAAATTTGAGAGAATTCAAAAAATATGAAAATATGGTTTTATTGTATAATTGCATCACTCCACATACATATTATGATCCTCAAAGAGTTTAGGAAACCATGTTTGCCTCCGTTTCTCTAGATAATAGTGATTTCATAGTGGTTAGGTCACTTATTTGAGCAGTATATGAATTTAAACTAAATTAATTGTTTAAAATGTAGAATGATGAGTACATATACCTTGAAAGATAGTTTAGAATACATTAATATAAATGTAGAATGTGGTAAATAGTTTAAACAACACTAAAGAGTATAAGATATGTATATTGAACATTTAAGAAAAACTCAATATTTTCGTAGGGGTGTTAACCTACAAATTTTGAGAGAAATTCAAAAATATGAAATATTGGTTTTAGTATAAAAATCCTCCACATACATTATGATGCTTCAAAGGTTTAGGAACCATTGTGCCTCGTTTCTCTAGATAATAGTGATTCAGTGTGGTTAGGCTACTTATTTGAGCGTATATGAATATATAAAAATTAATTGTTTAAAATGTAGAATGATGTACATATACCTTGAAAGATAGTTTAGAATACATTAATATAAATGTAGTGTGGTTAAATAGTTTAAACACACTAAAGAGTATAAATTATGTAGATTGAGCATTTAAGAAAAACTCAATATTTTCGTAGGGGTTAACCTACAAATTTTGGAGAGAAATTCAAAAAATATGAAAATATGGTTTATTGTATAATGATCATCCCCATTACATATTATGATGCTCAAAGAGTTTAGGAACCATTGTTCCTCGTTTTCTAGATAATAGTGATTTCTAGTGGTTGCTACTTATTTGAGCAATATATGAATTTAAACTAAATTAATTGTTTAAAATGTAGAATGATTGTACATGTACCTGAAAGATAGTTTAGAATACATTAATATAAAGTTAGATGTGGTTAAATAGTTTTAAACAACATAAAGAGTATAAGATTATGTATATTGAGCATTTAAGAAAAACTCAAATTTTCGTAGGGGTTTAACCTACAAATTTTGAGAGAAATTCAAAAAATATGAAAAATGGTTTATTGTATAATTGCATCCTCACATACATATTATGATTCTTAAGAGTTTAGGACAATTGTGCCTCGTTCTTAGATATAGTGATCATAGTGGTTAGGCGTACTTATTTGAGCAGTATATGAATTTAAACTAAATTAATTGTTAAAATGTGAATGATGTACATATACTGAAAGATAGTTGAATACATTAATATAAATGTAGAATGTGGTTAATAGTTTTAAACAACACTAAGAGTAAAAGATTGTATATTGAGCATTTAAGAAAAAACTCAATATTTTCGTAGGGGTTAACCTACAAATTTTGAGAGAAAATCAAAAATATGAAAATATGGTTTTATTGATAATTGCATCCTCCATTACATATTATGATGCTCAAAAGTTTAGGACCATGTTGCCTCGTTTCTCTAGATATAGTTGATTTCATAGTGGTTACTACTTATTTGAGCAATATATGATTTAAACTAAATTAATTGTTTAAAATGTAGAATGATGTACATATATCCTGAAAGATAGTTTTAGAATACATTATATATAATGTAGAATGTGGAAATAGTTTTAAACAAACACTAAAGAGTTAAAGATTATGTATATTGAGCATTTAAGAAAAACTCAATATTTCGTAGGGGTTAAAACTACAAAATTTTGGAGAGAAATTCAAAAAAAAATATGAAATATGGTTTTTATTGTATAATTGCATCCTCACATACATATTTGATGCTCAAAGAGTTTAGGAACCATTGTTGCCTCCGGTTTCTCTAGATATAGTATTTCTAGTGGTTAGTCTAATATTTGAGCAGTATAGAATTTAAACTAAATTAATTGTTAAAATAGTAGAATGATGTACATATACTTGAAAGATAGTTTAGAATACATTAATTTAATGTAGAATTGTGTTAAATAGTTAAACAACACTAAAGAGTATAAGAATGTTATATGACATTTAGAAAAACTCAATATTTTCGTAGGGGTTAACCTACAAATTTGAGAGAAATTAAAAATATGAAAAATATGGTTTTATTGTATAATTGCATCCTCCACATAAATTATGAGATCAAAGTAGTTAGGCAACCATTGTTGCCCCGTTTCTCTAGATAATAGTGATTTCATAGTGGTTAGTCTACTTATTGAGCAAATATATGAATTTAAACTAATAATTGTTTAAAATGTAGAATGAGTACATTACCTGGAAAATAGTTTAGAATACATTAATATTAAATGTTAGAATGTGTGTTAAATAGTTTTAAAACAACACTAAAGAGTAAAGATTATGTATATTGAGCATTTAAGAAAAACTCATATTTTCGTGGGGTAACCTACAAATTTTGAGAGAAATTCAAAAAATATGAAATATGGTTATTGATAATTCATCCTCCACATACATATTATGATGCCAAAGAGTTTAGGAACCATTGTTGCCCCGTTTCTCTAGATAATAGTGATTTCATAGTGGTTAAGTCTACTTATTTGACAGTATATGAATTTAAACTAAAATATGTTTAAAAGTAGAATGATTGTATATATACATTGAAAGATAGTTTAGAATACCTTAATTAAATGTAGAATCGTGGTTAATAGTTTTAAACAACACTAAAGAGTAAAAGATTGCGTATATTGAGCATTTAAGAAAAACTCAATATTTTCGTAGGGGGTTAACCTACAAATTTTGAGAGAAATTCAAAAAATATGAAATAGGTTTTATTGATAATTGCATCCTCCACTACATATTATGAGCCTAAAGAGTTGAGAACCATTGTTCCTCCGTTTCTCTAGATAATAGTGATTCATAGTGGTTAGGCTACTATTTGAGCAGTATATGAATTAAACTAAATTAATTGTTTAAAATGTAGAATGATGTACATTATACCTTGAAGATAATTTAGAATACATTAATATAAATGTAGAAGTGTGGTTAAATAGTTTAAAAAAACTAAAGAGTATAAGATTTGTATATTGAGCATTTAAGAAAACTCAATATTTTCGTAGGGGTTAACCTACAAATTTTGAGAGAAATTCAAAAATATGAAAATATGGTTTATTGTATAATTGCATCCTCACATACATATTATGATGCTCAAGAGTTAGGAACCATGTTGCTTGCTCCGTTTCTCTAGAGATAGTTATTCATAGTGGTTAGGCTACTTATTTGAGCATTATGATATTTAAATAACATAATTGTTTAAAATTAGATAGAATGATGTACTATTACTTGAAAGATAGTTAGATACATAATATATGTTAGAATGTGGTAAAATAGTTTTAAACAACACTAAAGAGTATAAGATTATGTATATTGAGCATTTAAGAAAAACTCAATATTTTCGTAGGGGTTACCTACAAATTTTGAGAGAAATTCAAAATATGAAAAAAATTGGTTTTATGTATAATTGCATCCTCCACTACATATTATGATGCTCAAAGAGTTTAGGAACCATTGTTGCCTCCGTTTCTCTAGATAATAGTGATTTTTTAGTGGTTAGTCTACATTATTTGAGCAGTATATGAATTTAAACAAATAATGTTTAAAAGGTAGAATGATGTAATGTACCTGAAAGATAGTTTAGAATACATTATATAAAGTGTAGAATGTGGTTAAATAGTTTTAAAAACACACTAAAGGTATAAGATTATGTATATGAGCATTTAGAAAAACTAATATTTTCGTAGGGGTTAACTACAAATTTGAGAGAAATTCAAAAAATATTGAAAATATGGTTTTATTGTATAAAGCATCCTCCACAACATATTATGATGCTCAAAGAATTTGGAACCATTGTTGCCTTCGTTTTTTCTAGATAATGTTATTTCATAGTGGTTAGGTACTTATTGAGCAGTATAGAATTTAAACTAAATTAATTGTTTAAATGTAGAATGATGTACATGATACCATGAAAATAGTTTAGAATAATTAAATAAATGTAAATTGGTTAAATAGTTTTAAACAACACTAAAGAGTATAAGATATGTATATTGAGATTATTAAGAAAAACCATATTTTCGTAGGGTTAACCTACAAATTTTGAGAGAAATTACAAAATTGAAAATATGGTTTTATTGTATAATTGCATCCTCCACCTACATATTATGATGCTAAAGAGTTTAGGAACCATTTTGCCTCCGTTTCTCTAGATAATAGTGAGTCATAGTGGTTAGCTACTTATTTGAGCAGTATATGATTAACTAAATAATTGTAAAAAATGTAGAATGATGTACATATACCTGAAAGATAGTTTAGAATACATTAATATAAAGTAATGTGGTTCAATAGTTTTAAACAACACTAAAGAGTAAGATGTATGTATATGAGCATTTAAGAAAACTCAAATTTTTCGTAGGGTTAACCTACAAATTTTGAGGAATTCAAAATATGAAAATATGGTTTTATGTATAATTGCATCCTCCATACATATTATGATGCTCAAAGAGTTTAGGAACCATTGTGCCTCCGTTTCTCTAGAAAAGTGATTTTTTAGTGGTTATAGTCTACTTATTGAGCAGTATATGAATTTAAACTAAATATTGTTTAAAATGTAGAATGATGTACATATACCTTGAAAGATAGTTTAGAATACATTAATATAAAAGTAGAATGGCTTAAATAGTTTTAAACAACACTAAGAGAGAAGATTATGTATATGAGCATTTAAGAAAAATCAATATTTTCGTAGGGTTAAACCTACAAATTTGAGAGAAATTCAAAAAATTGAAAATATGGTTTTATTGTATAATTGCATCCTCCACATTACATATTATGATGCTTAAAGAGTTTAGGAACCATTTTGCCTCCGTTTTCTTAGATAATAGTGGTTTCATAGTGGTTAGGCTACTTATTTGAGCATATATGAATTTAAACTAAATTAATTGTTTAACATGTAGAATGATGTACATATACCTTGAAAGATAGTTTAGAATACATTAATATAAATGTAGAATGTGGTTAAATAGTTTTAAACAACACTAAAGAGTATAAGATTGTTATTAGAGCATTAAGAAAACTCAATATTTCGTAGGGGTTTAACCTACAAATTTTGGAGAGAAATTCAAAAAATATGAAATAAGGTTTATGTAATTGCATCCCCCACTACATATTATGATGCTCAAAGAGTTTGGAAACATTGTTTCCTCCGTTTCTCTAGATAATAGTGATTTCAAGTGGTTAGGCTACTTATTTGAGCAGTATATGAATTTAAACTAAATTAATTGTTTAAAAATTGTAGAATGATGTACATATACCTTGAAAGATAATTTATGAATACATTAAATAAATGTAGAAATGTGGTTAAATAGTTTTAAACAACACTAAAGAGTATAAGATTATGTATATTGAGCATTAAGAAAAACTCCATATTTCGTAGGGGTTAACCTACAATTTTGAGAGAAATTCAAAAAATTGAAAATATGGTTTTATTGTATAATTGCATCCTCCACATACATTATTAGATGCTCAAAGAGTTTAGGAACACATTGTGCCTCCTTTCTCTAGATATAGTTAGTGCATAGTGTTAGTCTACTTATTGAGCAGTATATGAATTTAAACTAAAATTATTGTAAAATGTAGAATGATGTACATATACCTTGAAGATAATTTAGAATACATAATATAAATGTAGGAATGTGGTTAAATAGTTTTAAAACCACTAAAGAGTATAAGATTATGTATTGAGCATTTAAGAAAAACTCAATATTTTGTAGGGGTTAACCTACAAATTTTGAGAGAAATTCCAAAAATTAGAAAATATGGTTTTATTGGATAATTGCATC
Organism: Brassica juncea; assembly: GCA_018703725.1. Lineage (NCBI taxonomy): Eukaryota > Viridiplantae > Streptophyta > Magnoliopsida > Brassicales > Brassicaceae > Brassica > Brassica juncea. The sequence goes on from CM031939.1 coordinate 61,763,818, forward strand.
CTCCACATACATATTATGATGCTCAAAGATTTAGGAACCATTGTTGCCCCGTTCTCTAGATAATAGTTATTTCATAGTGGTTAGGCTATATTTGAGCAAGTATATGAATTTAAACTAAATTAATTGTTTTAAAATGTAGAATGATGTACATATCCTTGAAAATAGTTTAGAATACATTATATAAATGTAGAATGTGGTTAAATAGTTTTAAACAACACTAAAGAGTATAAAGATTATGATATGAGCATTTAAGAAAAACTCAATATTTTCGTAGGGGTTAATGTGCAAATTTTGAGAGAAATTCAAAAAATATGAAAACATGGTTTTATTGTATAATTGCATCCTCCACATACATATTATGACGCTCAAAGAGTTTAGGAACCATTGTTGCCTCCGTTTCTCTAGATAATAGTGATTCATAGTGGTTAGGCTACTTATTTGAGCAGTATATGAATTTAAACTAAATTAATTGTTTAAAATGTAGAATGATGTACATATACCTTGAAAAATAGTTTAGAATACATTAATATAAATGTAGAATGTGGTTAAATAGTTTTAAACAACACTAAAGAGTATAAGATTATGTATATTGAGCATTTAAGAAAACACAATATTTTCGTTAGGGGTTAACCTACAAATTTTGAGAGAAATTCAAAAAATTTGAAAATATGGGTTTTATTGCTAATTGCATCCTCCACATACATATTATGATGCTCAAAGAGTTTAGGAACCATTGTTGCCTCCGTTTCTCTAGATAATAGTTATTTCATAGTGGTTAGGCTATTATTTGAGCAGTATATGAATTTAAACTAAATTAATTGTTTAAAATGTAGAATGATGTACATATTACCTTGAAAGATAATTTGGAATACATTAATATAAATGTAGAATGTGGTAATAGTTTTAAACAACACTAAAGAGTATAAGATTATGTATATTGAGCATTTAAGAAAAACTCAATATTTTCGTAGGGTTAACCTACAAATTTTGAGAGAAATTCAAAAAATATGAAAATATGGTTTTATTGCATAATTGCATCCTCCACATACATATTATGATGCTCAAAGAGTTTAGGAACCATTGTTGCCTCCGTTTTCTCTAGATAATAGTGATTTCATAGTGGTTAGGCTACTTATTTGAGCAGTATATGAATTTAAACTAAATTGATTGTTTAAAATGAAGAATGATGTATATATACCTTGAAAGATAGTTTAGAATACATAATATAAATGTAGAATGTGGTAAATAGTTTTAAACAACCTAAAGAGTATAAGATTATGTATATTGAGCATTTAAGAAAACTCAATATTTTCGTAGGGGTTAACCTACAAATTTTGAGAGAAAATTCAAAATATAAAAATTTTGTTTTATTGTATAATTGCATCCTCCACTTACATATTATGATGCTCAAAGAGTTTAGGAACCATTGTTGCCTCGTTTCTCTAGATAATAGTGATTTCCTTAGTGGTTAGGTCTACTTATTTGAGCAGTATATGAATTTAAACTAAATTAATTGTTTAAAATGTAGAATGATGTACATGTACCTTGAAGATAGTTTAGAATACATTAATATAAATGTAGAATGTGTTGTTAAATAGTTTTAAACAACACTAAAGCGTATACGATTATGTATATTGAGCATTTAAGAAAACCTCAATATTTTCGTAGGGTAACCTACAATTTTGAGAGAAATTCAAAAATCTTGAAAATATTGTTTTATGTATAATAGCATCCTCCACATACATATTATGATGCTCAAAGAGTTTAGGAACCATTTTTGCCTCTGTTACTCTAGATAATAGTGATTTCATAGTGGTTAGGCTACTTATTTGAGCATTATATGAATTTAAACTAAATTAATTGTTTAAAATGTAGAATGATGTACATATACCTTGAAAGATAGTTAGAATACATAATATAAATGTACAATGTGGTAAATAGTTTTTAAACAACACTAAAGAGTATAAGATTTTGTATATTGAGCATTTAAGAAAAACTCAATATTTTCGTAGGGGTTAACCTACAAATTTTGAGAGAAATTCAAAAAATATGAAAATATGGTTTTATTGTATAATTGCATCCTTCACTTACATATATGATGCTCAAAGAGTTTAGGAACCCTTGTTGCCTCCGTTTCTCTAGATAATAGTGATTTTTTAGTGGTTAGTCTACTTATTTGAGCAATATATGAATTTAAACTAAAATAATTGTTTTAAAATGTAGAATGATGTACATATACCTTGAAAGATAGTTTAGAATACATTAATATAAATGTAGAATGTGTTAAATAGTTTTAAACAACACTAAGAGTATAAGATTGTGTATATTGAGCATTTAAGAAAAACTCAATATTTTCGTAGGGGTTAACCTACAATTTTGAGAGAATTTCAAAAAAATATGAAAATATGGTTTTATTGTATAATTGCATCCTCCACATACATATTATGATTCTCAAAGAGTTTAGGAACCATAGTTGCCTCCGTTTCTCTAGATAATAGTGATTTCATAGTGGTTAGGCTACTTATTTGAGCATTATATGAATTTAAACTAAATTAATTGTTTAAAATGTAGAATGATGTACATATACCTTGAAAGATAGTTTAGAATACATTAATATAAATGTACAATGTGGTAAATAGTTTTAAACAACACTAAAGAGTATAAGATTTTGTATATTGAGCATTTAAGAAAAACTCAATATTTTCGTAGGGGTTAACCTACAAATTTTGAGAGAAATTCAAAAATATGAAAATATGGTTTTATTGTATAATTGCATCCTTCACTTACATATATGATGCTCAAAGAGTTAGGAACCATTGTTGCCTCCGTTTCTCTAGATAATAGTGATTTTTAGTGGTTAGGCTACTTATTTGAGCAGTATATGAATTAAACTAAAATACTTGTTTTAAAATGTAGAATGATGTACATATACCTTGAAAGATAGTTTAGAATACATTAATATAAATGTAGAATGTGGTTAAATAGTTTTAAACAACACTAAAGAGTATAAGATTGTGTATATTGAGCATTTAAGAAAAACTCAATATTTTCGTAGGGGTTAACCTACAAATTTTGAGAGAATTTCAAAAATATGAAAATATGGTTTTATTGTATAATTGCATCCTCCACATACATATTATGATTCTCAAAGAGTTTAGGAACCATAGTTGCCTCCGTTTCTCTAGATAATAGTGATTTCATAGTGGTTAGGCTACTTATTTGAGCAGTATATGAATTTAAACTAAATTAATTGTTTAAAATGTAGAATGATGTAACATATACCTGAAAGATAGTTTAGAATACATTAATATAAATGTAGAATGTGGTAAATAGTTTTAAACAACACTAAAGAGTATAAGATATGTATATTGAACATTTAAGAAAAACTCAATATTTCGTAGGGGTTGTTAACCTACAAATTTTGAGAGAAATTCAAAAAATATGAAAATTTGGTTTTATTGTATAATAAATCCTCCACATACATATTATGATGCTCAAAGGTTTAGAACCATTGTTGCCTCCGTTTCTCTAGATAATAGTGATTTCAGGTGGTTAGGCTACTTATTTGAGCTGTATATGAATATAAACGAAATTAATTGTTTAAAATGTAGAATGATGTACATATACCTTGAAAAGATAGTTTAGAATACATTAATATAAATGTAGAATGTGGTTAATAGTTTTAAACAACACTAAAGAGTATAAGATTATGTATATTGAGCATTTAAGAAAAACTCAATATTTTCGTAGGGGTTAACCTACAAATTTTGAGAGAAATTCAAAAAAATATGAAAATATGGTTTTATTGTATAATTGCATCCTCCACATACATATTATGATGCTCAAAGCGTTTAGGAACCATTGTTGCCTCCGTTTCTCTAGATAATAGTGATTTCATAGTGGTTAAGCTACTTATTTGAGCAATATATGAATTTAAACTAAATTAATTGTTTAAAATGTAGAATGATGTACATGTACCATGAAAGATAGTTTAGAATACATTAATATAAATTTAGAATGTGGTTTAACTAGTTTTAAACAACACTAAAGAGTATAAGATTATGTATATTGAGCATTTAAGAAAACTCAATATTTTTGTAGGGGTTAACCTACAAATTTTGAGAGAAATTCAAAAAATATGAAAATATGGTTTTATTGTATAATTGCATCCTCCACATACATATTATGATTCTTAAAGAGTTTAGGAACCATTCTTGCCTCCGTTTCTCTAGATAATAGTGATTTCATAGTGGTTAGGCTACTTATTTGAGCAGTATATGAATTTTAAACTAAATTAATTGTTTAAAATGTAGAATGATGTACATATACCTTGAAAGATAGTTTAGAATACATTAATATAAATGTAGAATGTGGTTAAATAGTTTTAAACAACACTAAAGAGTAAAAGATTGTGTATATTGAGCATTTAAGAAAAACTCAATATTTTCGTAGGGGTTAACCTACAAATTTTGAGAGAAATTCAAAAAATATGAAAATATGGTTTTATTGCATAATTGCATCCTCCACTTACATATTATGATGCTCAAATAGTTTAGGAACCATTGTTGCCTCCGTTTCTCTAGATAATAGTGATTTCATAGTGGTTAACCTACTTATTTGAGCAATATATGAATTTAAACTAAATTAATGTTTAAAATGTAGAATAATGTACATATATCTTGAAAGATAGTTTAGAATACATTAATATTAATGTAGAATGTGGTAAATAGTTTTTAAACAACACTAAAGAGTATAAGATTATGTATATTGAGCATTTAAGAAAAACTCAATATTTTCGTAGGGGTTAACCTACAAATTTTGAGAGAAATTCAAAAAAATATGAAAATATGGTTTTTATTGTATAATTGCATCCTCCACATACATATTATGATGCTCAAAGAGTTTAGGAACCATTGTTGCCTCCGTTTCTCTAGATAATAGTGATTTCTTAGTGGTTAGTCTACTTATTTGAGCAGTAATATGAATTTAAACTAAATTAATTGTTTAAAATATAGAATGATGTACATGTACCTTGAAAGATAGTTTAGAATACATTAATATTAATGTAGAATGTGGTTAAATAGTTTTAAACAACACTAAAGAGTATAAGATTATGTATATTGAGCATTTAAGAAAAACTCAATATTTTCGTAGGGGGTTAGTTAACCTACAAATTTTGAGAGAAATTAAAAAATATGAAAATATGGTTTTATTGTATAATTGCATCCTCCACATACATATTATGATGCTCAAAGAGTTTAGGAACCATTGTTGCCTCCGTTTCTCTAGATAATAGTGATTTCATAGTGGTTAAGCTACTTATTTGAGCAATATATGAATTTAAACTAAATTAATTGTTTAAAATGTAGAATGATGTACATGTACCATGAAAAATAGTTTAGAATACATTAATATAAATTTAGAATGTGGTTAAATAGTTTTAAACAACACTAAAGAGTATAAGATTATGTATATTGAGCATTTAAGAAAAACTCAATATTTTCGTAGGACCTACAAATTTTGAGAGAAATTCAAAAAATATGAAAATATGGTTTTATTGCATAATTACATCCTCCACATACATATTATGATGCTCAAAGAGTTTAGGAACCATTGTTGCCTCCGTTTCTCTAGATAATAGTGATTTCATAGTGGTTAGGCTACTTATTTGAGCAGTATATGAATTTAAACTAAATTGATTGTTTAAAATGTAGAATGATGTATATATACCTTGAAAGATAGTTTAGAATACATTAATGTAAATGTAGAATGTGGTTAAATAGTTTTAAACAACACTAAAGAGTAAAAGATTGTGTATATTGAGCATTTAAGAAAAACTCAATATTTTCGTAGGGGGTTAACCTACAAATTTTGAGAGAAATTCAAAAAATATGAAAATAAGGTTTTATTGCATAATTGCATCCTCCACTTACATATTATGATGCTCAAAGAGTTTAGGAACCATTGTTACCTCCGTTTCTCTAGATAATAGTGATTTCATAGTGGTTAGGCTACTTATTTGAGCAGTATATGAATTTAAACTAAATTAATTGTTTAAAATGTAGAATGATGTACATATACCTTGAAAGATAATTTAGAATACATTAATATAAATGTAGAATGTGGTTAAATAGTTTTAAACAACACTAAAGAGTATAAGATTATGTATATTGAGCATTTAAGAAAAACTCAATATTTTCGTAGGGGTTAACCTACAAATTTTGAGAGAAATTCAAAAAATATGAAAATATGGTTTTATTGTATAATTGCATCCTACACATACATATTATGATGCTCAAAGAGTTTAGGAACCATTGTTGCCTCCGTTTCTCTAGATACTAGTTATTTCATAGTGGTTAGGCTACTTATTTGAGTAGTATATGAATTTAAACTAAATTAATTGTTTAAAATGTAGAATGATGTACATATACCTTGAAAGATAATTTAGAATACATTAATATAAATGTAGAATGTGGTTAAATAGTTTTAAACAACACTAAAGAGTATAAGATTATGTATATTGAGCATTTAAGAAAAACTCAATATTTTCGTAGGGGTTAACCTACAAATTTTGAGAAAAATTCAAAAACTATGAAAATATGGTTTTATCGTATAATTGCATCCTCCACTTACATATTATGATGCTCAAAGAGTTTAGGAACCATTGTTGCCTCCGTTTCTCTAGATAATAGTGATTTTTTAGTGGTTAGTCTACTTATTTGAGCAGTATATGAATTTAAACTAAATTAATTGTTTAAAATGTAGAATGATGTACATGTACCTTGAAAGATAGTTTAGAATACATTAATATAAATGTAGAATGTGGTTAAATAGTTTTAAACAACACTAAAGAGTATAAGATTATGTATATTGAGCATTTAAGAAAAACTCAATATTTTCGTAGGGGTTAACGTACAAATTTTGAGAGAAATTCAAAAAATATGAAAATATGGTTTTATTGTATAATTGCATCCTCCACATACATATTATGATGCTCAAAGAATTTAGGAACCATTGTTGCCTTCGTTTCTCTAGATAATAGTTATTTCATAGTGGTTAGGCTACTTATTTGAGCAGTATATGAATTTAAACTAAATTAATTGTTTAAAATGTAGAATGATGTACATATACCTTGAAAAATAGTTTAGAATACATTAATATAAATGTAGAATGTGGTTAAATAGTTTTAAACAACACTAAAGAGTATAAGATTATGTATATTGAGCATTTAAGAAAAACTCAATATTTTCGTAGGGGTTAACCTACAAATTTTGAGAGAAATTCAAAAAATCTGAAAATATGGTTTTATTGTATAATTGCATCCTCCACATACATATTATGATGCTTAAAGAGTTTAGGAACCATTCTTGCCTCCGTTTCTCTAGATAATAGTGATTTCATAGTGGTTAGGCTACTTATTTGAGCAGTATATGAATTTAAACTAAATTAATTGTTTAAAATGTAGAATGATGTACATATACCTTGAAAGATAGTTTAGAATACATTAATATAAATGTAGAATGTGGTTAAATAGTTTTAAACAACACTAAAGAGTAAAAGATTGTGTATATTGAGCATTTAAGAAAAACTCAATATTTTCGTAGGGATTAACCTACAAATTTTGAGAGAAATTCAAAAGATATGAAAATATGGTTTTATCGTATAATTGCATCCTCCACTTACATATTATGATGCTCAAAGAGTTTAGGAACCATTGTTGCCTCCGTTTCTCTAGATAATAGTGATTTTTTAGTGGTTAGTCTACTTATTTGAGCAGTATATGAATTTAAACTAAATTAATTGTTTAAAATGTAGAATGATGTACATGTACCTTGAAAGATAGTTTAGAATACATTAATATAAATGTAGAATGTGGTTAAATAGTTTTAAACAACACTAAAGAGTATAAGATTATGTATATTGAGCATTTAAGAAAAACTCAATATTTTCGTAGGGTTAACACCTACAAATTTTGAGAGAAATTCAAAAAATCTGAAAATATGGTTTTATTGTATAATTGCATCCTCCACATACATATTATGATGCTTAAAGAGTTTAGGAACCATTCTTGCCTCCGTTTCTCTAGATAATAGGGATTTCATAGTGGTTAGGCTACTTATTTGAGCAGTATATGAATTTAAACTAAATTAATTGTTTAAAATGTAGAATGATGTACATATACCTTGAAAGATAGTTTAGAATACATTAATATAAATGTAGAATGTGGTTAAATAGTTTTAAACAACACTAAAGAGTAAAAGATTGTGTATATTGAGCATTTAAGAAAAACTCAATATTTTCGTAGGGGTTAACCTACAAATTTTGAGAGAAATTCAAAAAATATGAAAATAAGGTTTTATTGCATAATTGCATCCCCCACTTACATATTATGATGCTCAAAGAGTTTAGGAACCATTGTTACCTCCGTTTCTCTAGATAATAGTGATTTCATAGTGGTTAGGCTACTTATTTGAGCAGTATATGAATTTAAACTAAATTAATTGTTTAAAATGTAGAATGATGTACATATACCTTGAAAGATAATTTATAATACATTAATATAAATGTAGAATGTGGTTAAATAGTTTTAAACAACACTAAAGAGTATAAGATTATGTATATTGAGCATTTAAGAAAAACTCAATATTTTCGTAGGGGTTAACCTACAAATTTTGAGAGAAATTCAAAAAATTTGAAAATATGGTTTTATTGTATAATTGCATCCTCCACATACATATTATGATGCTCAAAGAGTTTAGGAACCATTGTTGCCTCCATTTCTCTAGATACTAGTTATTTCATAGTGGTTAGTCTACTTATTTGAGCAGTATATGAATTTAAACTAAATTAATTGTTTAAAATGTAGAATGATGTACATATACCTTGAAAGATAATTTAGAATACATTAATATAAATGTAGAATGTGGTTAAATAGTTTTAAACAACACTAAGAGTATAAGATTATGTATATTGAGCATTTAAGAAAAACTCAATATTTTCGTAGGGGTTAACCTACAAATTTTGAGAGAAATTCAAAAAATATGAAAATATGGTTTTATTGTATAATTGCATCCTCCACATACATATTATGATGCTCAAAGAATTTAGGAACCATTGTTGCCTCCGTTTCTCTAGATAATAGTTATTTCATAGTGGTTAGGCTACTTATTTGAGCAGTATATGAATTTAAACTAAATTAATTGTTTAAAATGTAGAATGATGTACATATACCTTGAAAAATAGTTTAGAATACATTAATATAAATGTAGAATGTGGTTAAATAGTTTTAAACAACACTAAAGAGTATAAGATTATGTATATTGAGCATTTAAGAAAAACTCAATATTTTCGTAGGGGTTAACCTACAAATTTTGAGAGAAATTCAAAAAATATGAAAATATGGTTTTATCGTATAATTGCATCCTCCACTTACATATTATGATGCTCAAAGAGTTTAGGAACCATTGTTGCCTCCGTTTCTCTAGATAATAGTGATTTCTTAGTGGTTAGTCTACTTATTTGAGCAGTATATGAATTTAAACTAAATTAATTGTTTAAAATGTAGAATGATGTACATGTACCTTGAAAGATAGTTTAGAATACATTAATATAAATGTAGAATGTGGTTAAATAGTTTTAAACAACACTAAAGAGTATAAGATTATGTATATTGAGCATTTAAGAAAAACTCAATATTTTCGTAGGGGTTAACCTACAAATTTTGAGAGAAATTCAAAAAATATGAAAATATGGTTTTATTGTATAATTGCATCCTCCACATACATATTATGATGCTCAAAGAGTTTAGGAACCATTGTTGCCTCCGTTTCTCTAGATAATAGTGATTTTTAGTGGTTAGGCTACTTATTTGAGCAGTATATGAATTTAAACTAAATTAATTGTTTAAAATGTAGAATGATGTACATATACCTTGAAAGATAGTTTAGAATACATTAATATAAATGTAGAAAGTGGTTAAATAGTTTTAAACAACACTAAAGAGTATAAGATTATGTATATTGAGCATTTAAGAAAAACTCAATATTTTCGTAGGGGTTAACCTACAAATTTTGAGAGAAATTCAAAAAATATGAAAATATGGTTTTATTGTATAATTGCATCCTCCACATACATATTATGATGCTCAAAGAGTTTAGGAACCATTGTTGCCTCCGTTTCTCTAGATAATAGTGATTTCATAGTGGTTAGGCTACTTATTTGAGCAGTATATGAATTTAAACTAAATTAATTGTTTAAAATGTAGAATGATGTACATATACCTTGAAAGATAATTTAGAATACATTAATATAAATGTAGAATGTGGTTAAATAGTTTTAAACAACACTAAAGAGTATAAGATTATGTATATTGAGCATTTAAGAAAAACTCAATATTTTCGTAGGGGTTAACCTACAAATTTTGAGAGAAATTCAAAAAATATGAAAATATGGTTTTATTGTATAATTGCATCCTCCACATACATATTATGATGCTCAAAGAGTTTAGGAACCATTGTTGCCTCCGTTTCTCTAGATAAAAGTTATTTCTTAGTGGTTAGTCTACTTATTTGAGCAGTATATGAATTTAAACTAAATTAATTGTTTAAAATGTAGAATGATGTACATGTACCTTGAAAGATAGTTTAGAATACATTAATATAAATGTAGAATGTGGTTAAATAGTTTTAAACAACACTAAAGAGTATAAGATTATGTATATTGAGCATTTAAGAAAAACTCAATATTTTCGTAGGGGTTAACCTACAAATTTTGAGAGAAATTCAAAAAATATGAAAATATGGTTTTATTGTATAATTGCATCCTCCACATACATATTATGATTCTCAAAGAGTTTAGGAACCATTGTTGCCTCCGTTTCTCTAGATAATAGTGATTTCATAGTGGTTAGGCTACTTATTTGAGCAGTATATGAATTTAAACTAAATTAATTGTTTAAAATGTAGAATGATGTACATGTACCTTGAAAGATAGTTTAGAATACATTAATATAAATGTAGAATGTGGTTAAATAGTTTTAAACAACACTAAAGAGTATAAGATTATGTATATTGAGCATTTAAGAAAAACTCAATATTTTCGTAGGGGGTTAACCTACAAATTTTGAGAGAAATTCAAAAAATATGAAAATATGGTTTTATTGTATAATTGCATCCTCCACATACATATTATGATGCTCAAAGAGTTTAGGAACCATTGTTGCCTCCGTTTCTCTAGATAATAGTGATTTCATAGTGGTTAGGCTACTTATTTGAGCAGTATATGAATTTAAACTAAATTAATTGTTTAAAATGTAGAATGATGTACATATACCTTGAAAGATAATTTAGAATACATTAATATAAATGTAGAATGTGGTTAAATAGTTTTAAACAACACTAAAGAGTATAAGATTATGTATATTGAGCATTTAAGAAAAACTCAATATTTTCGTAGGGGTTAACCTACAAATTTTGAGAGAAATTCAAAAAATATGAAAATATGGTTTTATTGCATAATTGCATCCTCCACTTACATATTATGATGCTCAAAGAGTTTAGGAACCATTGTTGCCTCCGTTTCTCTAGATAAAAGTGATTACTTAGTGGTTAGTCTACTTATTTGAGCAGTATATGAATTTAAACTAAATTAATTGTTTAAAATGTAGAATGATGTACATGTACCATGAAAGATAGTTTAGAATACATTAATATAAATGTAGAATGTGGTTAAATAGTTTTAAACAACACTAAAGAGTATAAGATTATGTATATTGAGCATTTAAGAAAAACTCAATATTTTCGTAGGGGTTAACCTACAAATTTTGAGAGAAATTCAAAAAATATGAAAATATGGTTTTATTGTATAATTGCATCCTCCACATACATATTATGATGCTCAAAGAGTTTAGGAACCATTGTTGCCTCCGTTTCTCTAGATAATAGTGATTTCATAGTGGTTAAGCTACTTATTTGAGCAATATATGAATTTAAACTAAATTAATTGTTTAAAATGTAGAATGATGTACATGTACCATGAAAGATAGTTTAGAATACATTAATATAAATTTAGAATGTGGTTAAATAGTTTTAAACAACACTAAAGAGTATAAGATTATGTATATTGAGCATTTAAGAAAAACTCAATATTTTTGTAGGGGTTAACCTACAAATTTTGAGAGAAATTCAAAAAATATGAAAATATGGTTTTATTGTATAATTGCATCCTCCACATACATATTATGATGCTCAAAGAGTTTAGGAACCATTGTTGCCTCCGTTTCTCTAGATAATAGTGATTTCATAGTGGTTAGGCTACTTATTTGAGCAGTATATGAATTTAAACTAAATTAATTGTTTAAAATGTAGAATGATGTACATATACCTTGAAAGATAGTTTAGAATACATTAATATAAATGTAGAATGTGGTTAAATAGTTTTAAACAACACTAAAGAGTAAAAGATTGTGTATATTGAGCATTTAAGAAAAACTCAATATTTTCGTAGGGGTTAACCTACAAATTTTGAGAGAAATTCAAAAAATATGAAAATATGGTTTTATTGCATAATTGCATCCTCCACTTACATATTATGATGCTCAAATAGTTTAGGAACCATTGTTGCCTCCGTTTCTCTAGATAATAGTGATTTCATAGTGGTTAAGCTACTTATTTGAGCAATATATGAATTTAAACTAAATTAATTGTTTAAAATGTAGAATAATGTACATATATCTTGAAAGATAGTTTAGAATACATTAATATAATGTAGAATGTGGTAAATAGTTTTAAACAACACTAAAGAGTATAAGATTATGTATATTGAGCATTTAAGAAAAACTCAATATTTTCGTAGGGGTTAACCTACAAATTTTGAGAGAAATTCAAAAAATATGAAAATATGGTTTTATTGTATAATTGCATCCTCCACATACATATTATGATGCTCAAAGAGTTTAGGAACCATTGTTGCCTCCGTTTCTCTAGATAATAGTGATTTCTTAGTGGTTAGTCTACTTATTTGAGCAGTATATGAATTTAAACTAAATTAATTGTTTAAAATATAGAATGATGTACATGTACCTTGAAAGATAGTTTAGAATACATTAATATTAATGTAGAATGTGGTTAAATAGTTTTAAACAACACTAAAGAGTATAAGATTATGTATATTGAGCATTTAAGAAAAACTCAATATTTTCGTAGGGGTTAGTTAACCTACAAATTTTGAGAGAAATTCAAAAAATATGAAAATATGGTTTTATTGTATAATTGCATCCTCCACATACATATTATGATGCTCAAAGAGTTTAGGAACCATTGTTGCCTCCGTTTCTCTAGATAATAGTGATTTCATAGTGGTTAGGCTACTTATTTGAGCAGTATATGAATTTAAACTAAATTGATTGTTTAAAATGTAGAATGATGTATATATACCTTGAAAGATAATTTAGAATACATTAATATAAATGTAGAATGTGGTTAAATAGTTTTAAACAACACTAAAGAGTATAAGATTATGTATATTGAGCATTTAAGAAAAACTCAATATTTTCGTAGGGGTTAACCTACAAATTTTGAGAGAAATTCAAAAAATTTGAAAATATGGTTTTATTGTATAATAGCATCCTCCACATACATATTATGATGCTCAAAGAGTTTAGGAATCATTCTTGCCTCCGTTTCTCTAGATAATAGTGATTTCATAGTGGTTAGGCTACTTATTTGAGCATTATATGAATTTAAACTAAATTAATTGTTTAAAATGTAGAATAATGTACATATACCTTGAAAGATAGTTTAGAATACATTAATATAAATGTAGAATGTGGTAAATAGCTTTAAACAACACTAAAGAGTATAAGATTATGTATATTGTGCATTTAAGAAAAACTCAATATTTTCGTAGGGGTTAACCTACAAATTTTGAGAGAAATTCAAAAAATATGAAAATATGGTTTTATTGTATAATTGCATCCTTCACTTACATATTATGATGCTCAAAGAGTTTAGGAACCATTGTTGCCTCCGTTTCTCTAGATAATAGTGATTTTTTAGTGGTTAGTCTACTTATTTGAGCAGTATATGAATTTAAACTAAATTAATTGTTTAAAATGTAGAATGATGTACATGTACCTTGAAAGATAGTTTAGAATACATTAATATAAATGTAGAATGTGGTTAAATAGTTTTAAACAACACTAAAGAGTATAAGATTATGTATATTGAGCATTTAAGAAAAACTCAATATTTTCGTAGGGGTTAATGTGCAAATTTTGAGAGAAATTCAAAAAATATGAAAACATGGTTTTATTGTATAATTGCATCCTCCACATACATATTATGACGCTCAAAGAGTTTAGGAACCATTGTTGCCTCCGTTTCTCTAGATAATAGTGATTTCATAGTGGTTAGGCTACTTATTTGAGCAGTATATGAATTTAAACTAAATTAATTGTTTAAAATGTAGAATGATGTACATATACCTTGAAAGATAGTTTAGAATACATTAATATAAATGTAGAATGTGGTTAAATAGTTTTAAACAACACTAAAGAGTATAAGATTATGTATATTGAGCATTTAAGAAAAACACAATATTTTCGTAGGGGTTAACCTACAAATTTTGAGAGAAATTCAAAAAATTTGAAAATATGGTTTTATTGTATAATTGCATCCTCCACATACATATTATGATGCTCAAAGAGTTTAGGAACCATTGTTGCCTCCGTTTCTCTAGATAATAGTTATTTCATAGTGGTTAGGCTACTTATTTGAGCAGTATATGAATTTAAACTAAATTAATTGTTTAAAATGTAGAATGATGTACATATACCTTGAAAGATAATTTAGAATACATTAATATAAATGTAGAATGTGGTTAAATAGTTTTAAACAACACTAAAGAGTATAAGATTATGTATATTGAGCATTTAAGAAAAACTCAATATTTTCGTAGGGTTAACCTACAAATTTTGAGAGAAATTCAAAAAATATGAAAATATGGTTTTATTGCATAATTGCATCCTCCACATACATATTATGATGCTCAAAGAGTTTAGGAACCATTGTTGCCTCCGTTTCTCTAGATAATAGTGATTTCATAGTGGTTAGGCTACTTATTTGAGCAGTATATGAATTTAAACTAAATTGATTGTTTAAAATGAAGAATGATGTATATATACCTTGAAAGATAGTTTAGAATACATTAATATAAATGTAGAATGTGGTAAATAGTTTTAAACAACACTAAAGAGTATAAGATTATGTATATTGAGCATTTAAGAAAAACTCAATATTTTCGTAGGGGTTAACCTACAAATTTTGAGAGAAATTCAAAAAATATAAAATTTGGTTTTATTGTATAATTGCATCCTCCACTTACATATTATGATGCTCAAAGAGTTTAGGAACCATTGTTGCCTCCGTTTCTCTAGATAATAGTGATTTCTTAGTGGTTAGTCTACTTATTTGAGCAGTATATGAATTTAAACTAAATTAATTGTTTAAAATGTAGAATGATGTACATGTACCTTGAAAGATAGTTTAGAATACATTAATATAAATGTAGAATGTGGTTAAATAGTTTTAAACAACACTAAAGAGTATAAGATTATGTATATTGAGCATTTAAGAAAACCTCAATATTTTCGTAGGGGTTAACCTACAAATTTTGAGAGAAATTCAAAAAATTTGAAAATATTGTTTTATTGTATAATAGCATCCTCCACATACATATTATGATGCTCAAAGAGTTTAGGAACCATTTTTGCCTCTGTTACTCTAGATAATAGTGATTTCATAGTGGTTAGGCTACTTATTTGAGCATTATATGAATTTAAACTAAATTAATTGTTTAAAATGTAGAATGATGTACATATACCTTGAAAGATAGTTTAGAATACATTAATATAAATGTACAATGTGGTAAATAGTTTTAAACAACACTAAAGAGTATAAGATTTTGTATATTGAGCATTTAAGAAAAACTCAATATTTTCGTAGGGGTTAACCTACAAATTTTGAGAGAAATTCAAAAAATATGAAAATATGGTTTTATTGTATAATTGCATCCTTCACTTACATATTATGATGCTCAAAGAGTTTAGGAACCATTGTTGCCTCCGTTTCTCTAGATAATAGTGATTTTTTAGTGGTTAGTCTACTTATTTGAGCAATATATGAATTTAAACTAAATTAATTGTTTAAAATGTAGAATGATGTACATGTACCTTGACAGATAGTTTAGAATACATTAATATAAATGTAGAATGTGGTTAAATAGTTTTAAACAACACTAAAGAGTATAAGATTATGTATATTGAGCATTTAAGGAAAACTCAATATTTTCGTAGGGGTTAACCTACAAATTTTGAGAGAAATTCAAAAAATATGAAAATATGGTTTTATTGTATAATTGCATACTCCACATATATATTATGATGCTCAAAGAGTTTAGGAACCATTGTTGCCTCCGTTTCTCTAGATAATAGTGATTTCATAGTGGTTAAGCTACTTATTTGAGCAATATATGAATTTAAACTAAATTAATTGTTTAAAATGTAGAATGATGTACATGTATCTTGAAAGATAGTTTAGAATACATTAATATTAATGTAGAATGTGGTAAATAGTTTTAAACAACACTAAAGAGTATAAGATTATGTATATTGAGCATTTAAGAAAAACTCAATATTTTCGTAGGGGTTAACCTACAAATTTTGAGAGAAATTCAAAAAATATGAAAATATGGTTTTATTGTATAATTGCATCCTCCACATACATATTATGATGCTCAAAGAGTTTAGGAACCATTGTTGCCTCCGTTTCTCTAGATAATAGTGATTTCTTAGTGGTTAGTCTACTTATTTGAGCAGTATATGAATTTAAACTAAATTAATTGTTTAAAATATAGAATGATGTACATGTACCTTGAAAGATAGTTTAGAATACATTAATATAAATGTAGAATGTGGTTAAATAGTTTTAAACAACACTAAAGAGTATAAGATTATGTATATTGAGCATTTAAGAAAAACTCAATATTTTCGTAGGGGGTTGGTTAACCTACAAATTTTGAGAGAAATTCAAAAAATATGAAAATATGATTTTATTGTATAATTGCATCCTCCACATACATATTATGATGCTCAAAGAGTTTAGGAACCATTGTTGCCTCCGTTTCTCTAGATAATAGTGATTTCATAGTGGTTAGGCTACTTATTTGAGCAGTATATGAATTTAAACTAAAATAATTGTTTAAAATGTAGAATGATGTACATATACCTTGAAAGATAGTTTAGAATACATTAATATAAATGTAGAATGTGGTTAAATAGTTTTAAACAACACTAAAGAGTATAAGATTGTGTATATTGAGCATTTAAGAAAAACTCAATATTTTCGTAGGGGTTAACCTACAAATTTTGAGAGAATTTCAAAAAATATGAAAATATGGTTTTATTGTATAATTGCATCCTCCACATACATATTATGATTCTCAAAGAGTTTAGGAACCATAGTTGCCTCCGTTTCTCTAGATAATAGTGATTTCATAGTGGTTAGGCTACTTATTTGAGCAGTATATGAATTTAAACTAAATTAATTGTTTAAAATGTAGAATGATGTACATATACCTTGAAAGATAGTTTAGAATACATTAATATAAATGTAGAATGTGGTAAATAGTTTTAAACAACACTAAAGAGTATAAGATTATGTATATTGAACATTTAAGAAAAACTCAATATTTTCGTAGGGGTTGTTAACCTACAAATTTTGAGAGAAATTCAAAAAATATGAAAATTTGGTTTTATTGTATAATTAAATCCTCCACATACATATTATGATGCTCAAAGAGTTTAGGAACCATTGTTGCCTCCGTTTCTCTAGATAATAGTGATTTCAGAGTGGTTAGGCTACTTATTTGAGCTGTATATGAATATAAACGAAATTAATTGTTTAAAATGTAGAATGATGTACATATACCTTGAAAGATAGTTTAGAATACATTAATATAAATGTAGAATGTGGTTAAATAGTTTTAAACAACACTAAAGAGTATAAGATTATGTATATTGAGCATTTAAGAAAAACTCAATATTTTCGTAGGGGTTAACCTACAAATTTTGAGAGAAATTAAAAAAATATGAAAATATGGTTTTATTGTATAATTGCATCCTCCACATACATATTATGATGCTCAAAGAGTTTAGGAACCATTGTTGCCTCCGTTTCTCTAGATAATAGTGATTTCATAGTGGTTAAGCTACTTATTTGAGCAGTATATGAATTTAAACTAAATTAATTGTTTAAAATGTAGAATGATGTACATATACCTTGAAAGATAATTTGGAATACATTAATATAAATGTAGAATGTGGTAAATAGTTTTAAACAACACTAAAGAGTATAAGATTATGTATATTGAGCATTTAAGAAAAACTCAATATTTTCGTAGGGTTAACCTACAAATTTTGAGAGAAATTCAAAAAATATGAAAATATGGTTTTATTGCATAATTGCATCCTCCACATACATATTATGATGCTCAAAGAGTTTAGGAACCATTGTTGCCTCCGTTTCTCTAGATAATAGTGATTTCATAGTGGTTAGGCTACTTATTTGAGCAGTATATGAATTTAAACTAAATTAATTGTTTAAAATGAAGAATGATGTACATATACCTTGAAAGATAGTTTAGAATACATTAATATAAATGTAGAATGTGGTTAAATAGTTTTAAACAACACTAAAGAGTATAAGATTATGTATATTGAGCATTTAAGAAAAACTCAATATTTTTGTAGGGGTTAACCTACAAATTTTGAGAGAAATTCAAAAAATATGAAAATATGGTTTTATTGCATAATTGCATCCTCCACTTACATATTATGATGCTCAAATAGTTTAGGAACCATTGTTGCCTCCGTTTCTCTAGATAATAGTGATTTCATAGTGGTTAAGCTACTTATTTGAGCAATATATGAATTTAAACTAAATTAATTGTTTAAAATGTAGAATAATGTACATGTATCTTGAAAGATAGTTTAGAATACATTAATATTAATGTAGAATGTGGTAAATAGTTTTAAACAACACTAAAGAGTATAAGATTATGTATATTGAGCATTTAAGAAAAACTCAATATTTTCGTAGGGGTTAACCTACAAATTTTGAGAGAAATTCAAAAAATATGAAAATATGGTTTTATTGTATAATTGCATCCTCCACATACATATTATGATGCTCAAAGAGTTTAGGAACCATTGTTGCCTCCGTTTCTCTAGATAATAGTGATTTCTTAGTGGTTAGTCTACTTATTTGAGCAGTATATGAATTTAAACTAAATTAATTGTTTAAAATATAGAATGATGTACATGTACCTTGAAAGATAGTTTAGAATACATTAATATAAATGTAGAATGTGGTTAAATAGTTTTAAACAACACTAAAGAGTATAAGATTATGTATATTGAGCATTTAAGAAAAACTCAATATTTTCGTAGGGGGTTAGTTAACCTACAAATTTTGAGAGAAATTCAAAAAATATGAAAATATGGTTTTATTGTATAATTGCATCCTCCACATAGATATTATGATGCTCAAAGAGTTTAGGAACCATTGTTGCCTCCGTTTCTCTAGATAATAGTGATTTCATAGTGGTTAGGCTACTTATTTGAACAGTATATGAATTTAAACTAAATTAATTGTTTAAAATGTAGAATGATGTACAATAGTGATTGGTTAACAATTTTCGTTGGGGTTAACCATGCGCATTGGTTAACAATTTTAGAGTCTCTAATAGAAAAGTATGAGAAATGCAATAATCATCTCTTCCCATAGAGACGTTCGTCTCTCTATAAAAGAGCTTTCAAAGATATTTGTCATCTTCTCTTTGGTAAGTATTTTTTTAATATTAAAAGTTTTTTCAAAAGATTCAACATGTGTTCTCACCGATGCTGATGGCCTTACTTTCCCCCTGTTATTTTTGCGTTGCAATTATAGTTATTACAAATTCAAAAAAATAAAAAGTTAGCTTCATGATTGTATAAAGTACAACCACATAATATAACATATCATAGTTTAATTTTTGCACTTTTGATCCTCAAATTCTGCCAAAAAAAAAAAGATAGAAAGAGAGAGAAATACAGAGTCTAGTATTTTTAATGAAATCTCACTAAACAAAAATATATCTTTTGCAACCAAATTTCCTCAATTTGATAGCAAAACAACCCACAAGAATAAATAAATCAAAGACTCAAGGCCACAACCTGTGACCTGGAGAAAAAACAATTCAAAATCTAACCTCACCCCATCAAACTAAAAAATGGAAATGACAACAGACATGCAAACAGATATGTAAAATAAAGGTAAAAGATTTGAAAGAGGAAAATCAAAGGGAAAGAAAAAGAAAACTGCTCTTGGTTGTCTTTTTTTTAATAAAACAAGCCATGAAAAAAATGTTATATATGCTTCTCATGGAGAGCAGAAGCAGCAGCTTAAAATGCACTGACACTGTCTCATGGAGTAGAAGGAAGATCATTCTCAGAAGAGTTGAACAGCCATCTTGAATTTGTTTTGTTTCCATTTAGGCAGCTTGTAGAAAGCTTCTTTCGTCATACCAAACTTCTCTTTGAACTCTTCTGATGAAAGGTAAGCCTACATAAATAACAGAGAACCAAGAGCTGTAAAGATCTCCTATCCATTCTCACTTACAAATACAAATTTTGTTTGTTGGGTTTGAACTTACCTCTCTCCTCGTTACATCAATGTCTGTGATAGGATCAGGGGAAGTTGTCTTGAGACGTTCGTATGGGTAAGCTGGCAAATCTTCTTCGTCTTCCACACCTTCTTTAGCATCTTCTTGAATCGTCAGAGATCCTATCCTGCTGCTCATCGATTTCTCCTCCTCCTTGTCATTTTCCTTTTTCTCTTCCTTTCCTTTTGAATTGGATTCTGGCGATGGAGACTCAGGTGTCTTCAGGCTCGCTTCACGTCCAATCAAGTTCAAAAGGTCAATACTCAAAAAGCGAAAAAATGGGAACAAAGATGATATAGATGACACTTTCAGATGATTTAGTAAGCGAAAATGTTTGTACCTTTGATGGATTTTGGAATTAAAGGTTCCTTAGGAGGTGTTTTAAATTGTTCGAATAGGGCACTACGAGAAGCAATGGCTGAAGACTTGGGAGCAAGCTTTGCGGAATCAGGAGTAACAGATCTCGGGTATAGTTTTCTAACTACTGGGGGTGGAGTTGAGAGGTTTCTTGCATTCTGGTTCTCAAACGTTGCTGCGAGTGCATTGAACGCTGGAGATCTTCCCCTCACGCGAACCCTGTCTGGACTTAACGACATGGTTCTTGACCGCTGCTGTGACTTGTCAGGAACGCTAGCACGGCCACCGTATGAAGCTGGAGTTCTCCGTTTCGGTTTCTACTCATCAAAGCAACAACGAAAGAGATAAGCAAACAAACAAATTTTAGAAAGCACACTCTGAAGGATCATCAAGCATGAAGAGTCTTTACATCTGCAACTGGAGTTCCACCATTTTTGACAATTTTGAGTTTTCTTTGGAATGAGTTTCCATGCATCTGCAAACAAAAGAACATAGTGTTTAACCCTTTGTCAGGGTTTGAGTATTTCTCAGTGATACCAATTGAAGGTGTTTGGTACTTACAGCAGATTTTGAGGAATCCCAAGAAGTGAAAAACCGGGTGAAGAAACTTGGCTCACCACCTTCCATGATCACATATATAGGGGCTTCAGGGGATAGTTTTTCCAGGAGAGAATCTTTCTCAATGAATTTCTAAGGAAACAAAAGGTATATATGAGCAACTTGCCTAACAATTTCAGGATCATTCGAGACTAATTCTCTCAAGAGTTTTTTTTTTTTTTTTTAAATGTGTCTAATAAATCTGACCTCTCCAATAGTTAACGCTAGCAACTTGTTCTTGGGGACTACTTCTTGGCCAACCCATACATAGATCTCTGAGTGACAGTCTACTATAAATATATCTTCCGTCATCAAGTCATCCTGTGTGAAGTTATATATCTCTGTCACCTGCAAAAACATAACAAAGACTTGGGATTGAGCCACATGCCAAAGCTTTTTCCAATTATGAGTGCATAAATCTTGAAATAAAAGAAGATTTTGAAAGTGGACGCACCTTGAGAATGTCTGCATTAATTTGTATTTCAGAAATGAAAAGAAAATAAACAGAGTCATTGTGTGCATATACAGCTGAACCTTAAAACTTCTGTTGAAAAAGAAAAAAAGAAAAATGATCTTCTGTACCTTTAGTGAATGTGCAGGAGAACAAGTGAGGGTCACTCTCAGGCTCTTTCGTGAGCTTTTGGCTGGAATATTCGGTTTTGCCTCCTAATAACTCCCAGAACTGTTCTGATTCTGAACCTTCCTTTTGTGCTCTAGTCTGTAGGTTTGGCTGGAAAAAGACAACATAACAGATGCTCCTTCAGCTGACACTTCAACATAGTTACTAATAACTATGATTGAAACATAATTGACTTATCACTATAGCAATAAAGGAGAAACTCTCTTACCTTTATAAGATCGAGCTGCCTCTCGACGAGTTCCTGGTCACTTGAGGTAGCTAGATTCCCGATCCAAGTAAAGACAGAAGAATCATTATGTAGTATGTAACAGTATGAGGAGTTCAGTGATGAAGCAACCGGGTCAACTTGTATTGCTTGCATATTTTCAGGACCGGACCCTTGAATGCGGAATAGAGCAAGACCGTTCTCATTGTATGTATCATCATCAAGTTCTTTCTCTGCTATGTATTTCTTGTATCCACTGCTAATACCACCCTGTAAAGATTCAACCATTGTAAACAAAATCAGCAGATATTGTGTATATTAACAGACGAGAACATGGTTGATAAAAAGAAAACTGTAGACTGAAACTATTTTCGCCAGACCTTGAAAACTATAAAGCTTTGCATAATGACGAAGAACTGAACAGGTTCCTTTCCTTCATAGATGCGAGCCTAAAGACAAGAGAGCGAAAAAGTTCAGAAGAAAGACAAAAAGAACAGCATATACTCTTGGAATGACTGCAAAAGAAGATTACTTGGGCTGGCACAAATTTCATTGACTCGACCATTTTGCTCGCCATAGAGACTGCAGAAGCTCTTTCTTCCTAACACATGATCACAAACTCACAATTTTAAAATTACTTGCACATTGTAAGATATTGCTTCAGCATATACAGCAATATGTGACGAAGACATGAAATAATTTGCTTTTGTGATCTGGAGAGCTCACCTCCACACTTTGCTTGCCGAACCAAGTTCCTATAAGAACTTCTTCTTTCTCTTCTCCAGGATAAGAATACTGGAAAACATAGCAATCTCCACTGTAGAACTTCGAATGATCAGCAGCTTGAAGGAGAATCTTTTCCTGACCACTCACACGCCAAACCTGCAGGTTCCCCGTGCAATCAATGAAAGTCTGGAGCTCTTCTTTAGGAGGAGTAGCTTTCATTAGGCCTCTCACGTTGACTCCTTGTCGTTGCAAGAGAGCTGCAAAGGATCAACAGAATTTTTTTTAAAAACGATAACATTTCAGCTATATGTAAGTATTTAGATCATTATTTAGTTAAGAGTAAGCATTTACGAACCAGCAACTCTGCCTCTACCATCCTCTGACACAGTTGTATTAGTTTCTTGAGTCCAGGTATCAAACTTTGATCGGAATGGCACGGTTTCAAACCCTTCTATTATGCGGATCATTTGCGATTTAGGTCGTTCAGATGAACGGATCATTTCCTGTATGATTCTTCTAACATCAGCAAACATTACGGTACACGACATAAAAACGTTTAAAGATTATAAGACTTACTTCTGCTGCTCCACTCGCAACTTTTCTATCATCAAGAGATGTGGTTCTCCCCATCCAAACAAACACTTCGACTCCACAGTCAAGAATGTAGCACTTGTTTGTGTCCAGCATCTCCCTCTTCAAAGTATCGCCTTCAACAGGATTTGCCTGTCCCTTCTCCACACTTCATAGTTCATATTCAAGATAGAAAAATTGTGTTATGCTGAAGCATCATGGGCTCAAAATATATGAAATACATGAAGAAGAAGATATTACCAAAATAATTTTTTGATATCGGAAGTGTCAGTTTTGTCTTCAGCATTAGCTGTTTTTCTAGGCAAGGGAGCGAACCCACCAAAGAAACCCCAAAATTCTCCACTATCGGCATCAGCCATAAGTCTCCCATCCTCTGCAAATGAAACATATGCAATTAGAGACCAGAGCAAAACAGATGTTAAAGATGCTAATCCCTAGTTGGACCGCTGGGCTCACTAACCAACGGTAGCAACTTCGCATGTGCCATCATGGTAAGTATCTTTGATGTACTGAACCACTTCCAATGCTTTTGCTCTCTCTTGGATACTTGAATTAGATCCATTGAACTGGAAAATCTTGGACTTTGTGTCAAGAATGTATATATCGTCATGGTTTAAAGAACTACGAGCGAAAGGAACCTGTAATAAGTTTAGATCGTTAGTGTGCAGCCACAGAGTGAGATAAAGGAAGCAAGAAAATGTGATGTGACTTGCCTCTTTGACATGGACAACATGTTTGCCTCTGCAGACGAACAAGCGGGTAATATGTTCTTCAGCTTCCACATGTTTGAATCCTGAAGTTACTCCACCTTCTTGAGGTATGATACATGGCTTAAAATAAGACAAGAATTTCTCGGTTTCGTGGCCTTGTACTTCCCGATACTGAACTGCACGACCTCCAAGAGCAGCATCTAATTCAACCGTCTTAACTGCAGCAGTCCCAGCTTCATCCTTATTTACAAAAATTATTACCATCTCTTATTTCTCCTTGATTCTACTTAAAGAAGAACAGATAGAAGGATATGTTAAATGGGTGCTTACTTGAGAGGTATCTTTACCAAGCCAGTAATGAATATCATGGCGCAATGCACCTGTTTTTAACGCCGTTGTCTATCCTCAAAAGATTGATCACAAGGAGTGGAATACTTTAGTCAAGACGAGAATAGGGAAACAAACAAAAGTTACTAGGCCTTAGTTACCTTCAATACTATGTAAGAGTCTCCGGTGAAAAACTTCCCAATAGAAGACTTTGGGATGGGTGCAGGGCTAAAATTCTCTATGCGCCACACCTCAATACCGCTAAATTAACCGTCAAGGAGAATATCATGTAGAGATAAAGAAAAAAAAAACAAATTCGAAATGATTTGGACTTAAAGAGCATAATAAGACTTGAGTAAGAGACTCGAAAGTGAAGGATACGCTTTCTGACCAGCTCCTTGGAAAGCTGGATCCAAATCTCTCATGGAAACAGACATACTTTAGCAGTCTTTATCACACTTCCCAACTTATAATAGCCGCAACGATAGAGAACACTAATAACCTAGAACCAATACCAACTAAGAGTAAATAAATTCAAAGAATCAGCAAAATGCAAAACCAATTCTATCAAAATCAATCCAAGAACACATTTCACCGCAGCAAAAAACAATTAGCAATGTAAAGATGTTGTTTGTAACAGGCTAGAGTTCCAAGTCAAAACTAAAGCTGAAGAAACTAATATGGACTGGATTCAGCTGATGAATAGAAGAGAAACAAGAAACTCGTGACTTGAAAGATGAGTATACAACTCAGAATCCAAACAGGTCAACATCATCTCTCAAGTCAAAATCCCAGTCAAAAATGCGAGGCGTTATCATTCATTCTCAATATAAACCAACTCAGATAAACCCAAAAAGAGGAGACTTGTGTTACATCGGAAGAAGGGTTTATGTAAATCTCAATTCCCCAGACGAATAGACAATTAAAAAATCAGATGAAACCCCTCCCAGAAAAATATCATCATATATATCGCACCAAACCCAACAACTGTATCATCACCAAACTCAAGGTAAAGCTCGAAGATTTATATAAAACTCTACAAACCTTATTTCACTAATTAAACTAAACATTTTTGCCTTCACACCATTGAATAACTACAGAGAAACTTTATATACTCCCAATCAGATCAACGGAACTCATCGAACATAAATCCACAACAAAAACCCCAGAAAGCTGAAAACTTTCAGAGAGAATATACGTGTTCTGTATTTTTACCTTTACAAATCAGTTGTTCAGCTCCAAGCCCAGATCCAATCTGATGAGATAATATTTGCAAAAAGTTTCAAAATTTTAGTCAAATTTACTTCCTTTCCCCCTGAGAGACGTAGCAAAAGATGAACAGAAGCAGAGGAAAAAGTGACAGAGAGAGAGAAGAAGAAACAACGGAGAATTGAATTGAATTGAAAGCTTTATTTAGAGAGAGAAGCTGTAAACAATTGAAGTCTTAGAGAGAGAAAAGAAAAGGTTTTAGAGAGAGAGAGAGAGAGAGAGAGAGAGAGAATGATGAGAAGCCAGGCGTGCTTATCACTAACCCACAAAGACAATACAATCCATCGACTGTAAAAAAAATTTTTGATTATTTCCTTTGATTTGATGAAAAAGAACAGAGAAGTCAACAACAAAATTAGACCTTTGGAGAAAATTTGTTCCTTGGTTTTTCGTCCAGAAAACCAGAAAAAAAAAAAAAATCGAAACTTTGTAGTTTATGTTCTTACCAGTTACCACTTGATGATCTGTCGTAAACATAAAAATCTAGCTTTTTCAATCCATTAATGTTTTGACTTCATATACGCTTCATGTTTAGGACAACAATGCCACAAAAATTGATTATAAGTATAGTATTTAAATCGAAAAATAATTAATTTTATGAGTTTTAAAACCATTAACTCTAAAGATATGTAATTAAATTCACATCTCTTTTTATTTATATATTTTTATTTTCTATGTGATATATTAGCTTATTTCCACAAAGTCAATCTTTTCATAAATACTTATTCAATCTTTTCATAAATATATACTCTGTTATTGATCATTTTGCCGTTACTACATTTAACTATTAGTTCCTAACATCATAATTAATTACTAAAATAAAATGAAACACAAAAATAAAGAGAAGAACGAGCAAAAGGTACTATTTACCTTTAACTTTAAGGCTGTTTGTCATACTTTCTTGCTCCAGCCTTGGTTAAAATAATTTTGAGCTTTTTGATGATTGATTAGAAATGAAATAGTTTAAAGAGTTAAAGAGAAAGAAAGAAAAGTATGATGAATAAAGAACTTCCTTAGGTGGTTTAATTAGACTAATCTTTGTTAATAAAAAATAGACAAGATTCTAGCCATATCATTAAATTAAAAATCTTTAACAGGTGTTTAGTATTTTTTGCTTAGGTGTGTTAAATATGAATTTTCTTGGGTCTTAATTGTTATTTTATCTTAGAGAGATATTCCTCTATGTCATACTTGTTGATTTGTTTTTTTTTTAATTCTCAAAAATATTAAGAAACATTTATAATTAACTTATTTCGTTCATTTTAAAGATTGCTTGTTTAAAGACAAATTTTGTTTTAAAAAATTAGCTTTCCCGAAACTAGTTTAGAAATCGAGACTCACTTGACGCAAATAAATAAATAAATAAATAAATAATATGAAGCATATAGTATTGGAAATTACATTAATACGTATGAGGAACAAAAATATCTTTCAATCGTCTTCTTGTGTTGTACCCACTATAATGTGATTACTGTTTTTTATATAATAAAAAAGTAAGAAGAAACGAGCCAAGAGATCGAAAGACTGAACACACGAATATTCGTTTTCAGAAACAAGGACCATTTGTATGTGTTCGGTATAGTTCTGTACATTTTGTTAAATACGGGTGTTTAGCTGCTTCTTAACTTAAATCGTGACAATACGTGCATTGCTTGTAATGAGCCAAAGACGATAAGTTTTTTAACAGACATCAGAAGTCTTAATAAGATATTGGTTGTTTCATGTTAAAATGCCAAATTTTTGTATATTTGATATGTGATCAGACGAGAGTATTGTTTGTGACCAACTTTTGTATATTTATTTTCTAAAAGTTGTAATTTAAACTTTTGTTGCATTCATATAGTTATTAAACTTAAGATGATTGTTTGCTTTTTTATCCGTTTAAAGTTTACAGATGACGACGATCAGGTTTTATGTTTAAAACAATGATAGTTTTAGACTTTCTATTATCTGAAATCCGTGTGCATGCAAATGAGATTAGTTAAACTATATGCATGCTGGCAATATTATTATATTAGAAATTATGTTGTCATTAGGTTCGGTGAGTACATGTTTCCCATGCTCTGTCGTATGGTCACATTTCATGGACTCCTCAAAATTGACCCAAAATTTGATTCCAAACATCACCTACACTTTTAGGACCAACGATCTCAAACATTAGTGATACTTTTATCATTACACCACACAATAAACTATGAAACCAATTTTATACTCCTTATGTTTCAAAATACAAAGAAGTTTGTAACTAATGATATTTTATAGTGTATTTTATGATTGATAGAACAATTTTTAATTTACATTTAATGATATCTTTTAAGCAAAAATCAATAATTTTAATAATTGCGCAATATTCTAAAACGTCATGTGTTTTGGAACAGAGCAAATATTTATTTTTGCAGAGGCCTGCATGGTAATAACGTTCAGAAAACAAATTATATATAATTTGTATTGAAGTGGTCGATAAAAATAAATAAATAAATGATTTGTATAAAAGTGGCGAGTTGATATTAGATTGACACTTATAATAATCTCCCCACGTATTATCGTTAAACTTCTAAAGAAAGATTAGTTAAACACTAAAGCAATTATGAAATGACGGTATCTTCTTTTGTTTTGTTTAGTGATGTGGTGATTTTATATATTCGACTGCACGTCCACAACTATGCAGAGATAATCAGAAAGCCTATTAATTATCAGAGAGTTAGAAACAATAGCATAAACTTTCATTGCCAAAAAAAAAAAAAGCATAGCCTTTAAATTTTTCTTGCAAGCGTTTATATGGGGACTCTGGGACCGAACGAATACAATCTATTTTTTACAATTTTTTTGTTTTGTTTTTCTTTTACAACTTTTTGTTTGTTAGTCATTTTACAAATGCATTCTGGTTACATCATGCAGAGAAATTAACTTTTTTAAAGGTAGGATATGTTAAATGCATACATCAAACTAGTATCTCTATTCAAAATAACAATTGATAAATATCTAAAATCGACCATATTAAAGTAAACTTTCGGCTCCAATATGATTAGACTAACAAGACAATGACTTTTGTTCGTCTTTTTTGATTTACAACGGCTGCCGCATAAACCGGCCCCAAACAATATACATTAGTCAACATCGCCGCCGGCACCATGGAAACTGGTAGTTGAAGCCGCAGCAGAAGCTGAGATATGGTGGTCTCTACCTAATTAGACAATCACTACGCCCTCTTTTTTTTTTTGAAACTAATAGTAATTTAATTTTAACTTCTAGCAAGGACTGTTGTAATGAGTCGCAGACAAGAACCAAAAGAAATTAAAAAATTAAAAACTATGGATTATTATTCTCTCAAAACAAAGGAAGTACACTATATTACCATCAACAAATGAGCAAATCCCATTAGGAACTTACTACAACCCTAACCCTTTGCTTATTAATGCAAGTTCTATAAATTGAAGTGTGTGTATTTTGGTGGCTTTTCAAAATTCCTGAGGTTAGTTTATCACTTCTGATCTGATGTTCAGACTTGTAATCACCTCTGTTTGAGGTTTGTAATGTGGTTGCATAATAAATGTTCAGATGACAAAAAAAAAGGAAGAAGCAAGGAGTTTGGTCAGACAAGAACCAAAACAAAACTGATGTGTAACTTCATAATCAATTATTATACTCTCAAACAAAGAAAGGAAGTATAGTATTTACCATCAACAAATGAGCATTACAACGTTTGAAGAGTAAAGAAAGTAATTGTGATTTTTCTAAACCTTTCCTTCGTACTTGAAATTCAAATCGGACTCTTGTTTCAGAGCTGCTAGATAGTTCCTACAAGGACCTTCTGCAGAAGAGCAAAGAAAGACCATGAGACAAACCAAATTATTTTAAAAAAAAGAAGCAATTTTCTAAGAGTTAGAACCTTATGACACAATTATTTTCTTTTTAAAAAAGGAAAGAGTACTTACCACCAAATACTGTATGGAGATACTGACGATCCTGATCAGAGCAAGAGTCTACGAGAGCATACACACCAGGCCTTAAAGCTTCATCTATCTCCCTGCAAAAGTTGCAAAAATCAATTAATTCCTATCTACTTATTTAGGTGGCATCCTATAACTTCGGGACAAGAACACCATCTGAAGCCATACTTTGAAGAAAACTGAACAAGATTCTAACGAGTGTCACGGAAAGGAAAATGTAAAATGAGAAATGCAAAAGGAAGAAGGCTGTTACCTTTTGATACCCGTTTTAAGAGGTCCGTATCCACAAGAAACCCATATGTAAGTTGACAAGAACTTGAAACAATGATGTCCAAAGACTTCCTTCTGCTGTCTTAGCTGCAATTCAATTGTTTTGTGAGCAACCAAAAATATGAGATACACATAGTTGTAGAATCACTAAAACCATCCGATTTAAATTGCTCAAAACAAAAATCTAAACTTGGTTGATGCTTTGTAGCTTTTTCGTCCACAAAACTGGAAACCTAAAAGGAAAAACAGTAAGATGCAGTGATTTTACCTCTTCGTAGATCCTCCGAAGAAAACAGGCACATGTGATTCCCTCTTCCACTTCAAATGAAGCAAACTTACCAACTTTGTTTCCTGCTGTCTCCAGACAATGAAGAAGCGCAGAAACAGATTCTAGTAGTGTAGCAATGGAGCGCTCAGTTTTTCTAGATATTTTGAAATGTCACATAAAGGAAAAGATATCAGAGGCAGTTATAAGCTAGATGGTAAGTTTTAACAAGACCGTGTGTGTAAGCAAAATAAAATTCTACTTACTTCGGATGATGCTTAACAGCTGTGTATATCAGTCGGCAGCAAGCGCCATACAGGCTCAAAGAGAATTTCTGGTCTACTTGAAGATCTTGTTGCTGATAATCCTTATGTGACAAAGTTCCATAATCACGAAAAATTGCTCCGGGCATAAGTATGGATTGGCTTATGTGCGATGGATTCATCTCAAACAATGCGTGTTTCCCTGCTATTCTTATCAAGACTTCGACACACATGAGAATGACTGATCCAGCATCTGGAGATTTGGGACACTGGTTGCCAACAACTTCATATGTGCAGAAGATAAATGGACTCTGCATGTGAGCCATGATACCGAACACTGCCGACATTAAGCCCTGAATGCGTCCCTTAACCTCATTCATACGGTTGCCACCTACAAAACAAAACAATGTTACTGTTCATTCAAACAGGCTATAATGCTACATTCAGCGTGCCAGCAAAAATGGAAATTAAACAGATTTATTTACTGTAAGTTAACTGTTACAACTATTAACATCAACTATACTAAGACTGCATATAGAAAAAAAAAACAATTTTTACCTGTGGCATGCTCTAGAACTAGATCCAGACAGTCGATACCAGCCGCAGCGGTTTCAGAGATTCTACCCCCATCTCTGTCTCCAGTCTGTATGCTATAGATAGCTGGGCACACTTCACATACTCCAACCAGTGCTCTTTGAATGGCTTCTAGTCCTGACTTTAAATGTGACTCTTCGGAATTATGTATTAACACTTTAAATGACATTCTAAACCTCCCTTTTAATTCCTCCAACCAATGTAATCTCTGAGACCAGCTTCTTTCCGATTGCACTTTCTTAGCATGGATGACATTAGTACCAAATCCTGTCTCGTGAGATTCCAAGGTAGCCTCTTTCCCTTGTAGCGATATACATTTCCCAATCACCTTCAGGTGCAACTCAATCGACTTTGAGTACAGATGATCTCTGTTAACCATACGTTTATACAAGCACAAGTGGCTCCCTAATTCTTCTAGAAATTTCGCTGCACCATCTAACCAAATAAACGAGAATTCGAGAGGTAACTCGCTCAAGCCTGCTAATACAGACAGTAGATCAAATGAGATGCCTGTGAGAACAGGGACAAATGAGGGTGAGAATGTAATGCCCTTGATCTGCAGATTCAGATTTAAAATAGCAGCAGAAGCAATTAATAGATGCCTGAGTGCCAATACTACTTCCGTAGAACTCCCCTTTATTAAGCTCTCAATAATTTGTTTTTTCACATCGCTGCTAGTCTCTACCATGTCACCACACACAAGACCATTTGAACCCTCGGTCCCATCAAGCAATCTAGTCCAGTCGAGACTGGTTCGGATTTCTCGCTGCACATCAGCACTAAGAAACAGATACTGTGCAAAAACCTCAATAAAATTGCTAAGAACATGGATAATGCCAGAAAGCTTCGAGAACTCTTCTGATTTCCATCTCAATTTGGCGTTCATATGACTCTTCTGCATATCTCTGTGACTCAGTGTAGATGCTATTCCCCACAACAACCCACTAAGAGAAGAAAATATGGGTACTAACTTGTTCAGTACCAGAGTCTTACTTTCAGAGAATGTATTCTCATCTCTGAAGGTATCCCTTAAAGCAATTAGTAGAGTTTCTGCCTGCTCTGTTAAGCTCTCAAATGCAAGGTTTGCTTGTCCACTTCCCTCAGAAAGTTCTGTTGAAATAACTTGACCATCAAACAGTGGTAGCGCCTTGCTGAATTGATCTTTACTTACGGTTAGAAACATATATGATGTGTGATCCATCAAAGCAAAGAGGGCGTCCCTTGATTTTC
Source organism: Brassica juncea (assembly GCA_018703725.1). Taxonomy (NCBI): domain Eukaryota; kingdom Viridiplantae; phylum Streptophyta; class Magnoliopsida; order Brassicales; family Brassicaceae; genus Brassica; species Brassica juncea. The sequence goes on from CM031939.1 coordinate 61,796,569, forward strand.
TTGTAAAATCACTCCTAACTCTCTCTTGACAAGTAACCACAGCTTGTACTGATTTGAAAAGCCAAGAAGTCAGCAACGAAATATCAGACAAAGGCAACTCGGTAGATCTGAGCACCTTGTCGCAAGAAACCATGGCAACACTTTTCAAAGTTTTTCTGCAAGTGATGAACAGGCTGAAAAGGTTTTGAAGATCACCCGGAGACAGCTTTTCCAAACATCTCAGCATGCTAAAAACTATAGACCTACAACATATATTAACAAAAGTATAACTGATACGCCTTACTACATCAAACATACAGATTACAGAAGATGCATATGCTTTATACTATTATTTACCTCTCAAGGTCGAGAAGAAAAGTTGCATAAAGTTGGAGTGACTTCTTATTCATATACTCCTTGGGCATCCCACATAAAATATTTAACAAATTTTGACATGCTGTATACTTTCCATTGTCCAGCTGTGACACATGCCCCTCGGAACAGGATTCCGACGGAAGTTTGGCAACTGAACTTTCAAGCAAGATTAACACCTCTGACCAATCTGGTGGTGAATCTACTTCTTCGGTAAGGTCCTTGAAAAATGCGTCTGCTATCGTTTTGAGTAGGTGGGAAAGACTAGGCGCCAAACACCTGCGAACGAACTAGTAGAAAAATCTCAAATGAATAGCTGGATATAGGAGCATAAAGAAACAATGCCAAAAAAAGGAACTGAATGATATTGCACAAAGAAAGATGACTTACTTCATGCTCATACAATACTGAATCACAAAGAAGCCCTAAAGTACACTGTTCCAACCCTGTTTGCTTATTTTGAGTGCCTTTGTCTACACTGTTCTTCAAGCCAAGAACGGAACTTCCTATTAGCTGAGACAGGAAGTTCTTCATATTCTTTTTTCCAGCATGGGGGCACCAAATATCAATATGCTGGCTAAGAACCCACAAACGCACAGCAGGCAAACACTTCCTGTCGATGCCGGAAGCCCTGAGAATCCACTGATCAGTGTTGTCTATCGTTTCAAAAGTTCCAACTTCAGCAAATCCCGGTATGATGGTGTTACCCAAAAGGAAACCAGTAAGCACTTCTCCTTCACACTCCAGTACTGATACATGCTCGAGGACTGTATCATGCATCTGATGATCACTTATCTGTGACACATAATCAAGAGATTTTATGTCCCTGTTTAAATCAACAAGTCTCTGAAGAGCAACTCCGTATAATATATACACCAGCAAGGAGCAGTCTGCACTGTCATCCTTGAGGCAAACAGCTGTAATTTGTTTAATGATGTCAACAATAGAAGCTGAAGGTTGGCAGACCCATGAAAAATAGCCTTCATCATTCCAACTTTTCTTTTTTACCCAATCACTTCCGCGACGAGCTGTAGTAGAGTCGCCCATAATACCAGCCATCTCTTTTGACTTTTTCGGAGGCATAAGACTAATCACTTGCCTAGATAAGCTCCGGGAAGACATGTAAATTCTCAAGAAGAAGATAATAAAAAAGCGCACAGACTTTCTGTAGGTCTCTCTATTCTTTTCAGCGATTATAATGTCCAAACCCTTTCCGGTGACAGCAGAAAGGAAATTTTCAATGCAATCTGAGCCGGAAGAAACCAGGTGAGTTAAGCAAGGACGGATGAGAATCACCAGAGAATTCATGGACTCGCCAACACTGATACTATTCCCGGTTTTAATAGTTAGCGAGTCCAGAACGAGTGAATAGATAGCAGACAAAGCTCCGGCCAAAAATGCTGCTACCTCTCCTTCTTGTTCTCTAGAACTTGCTGAGCAACTAACTCTTATCCAATCTATGGTTTCTGATACATCTGTAGTCAAGCTCTTGATAAAATCAGATGCTTGGCCTTCTGGTATAACCTTAATAGCTTTATGCATAGCAAGCCTTAAATCTTGACATGACAAGAGCTTTTCCACTGATTGTGCGCTTCTTTCTACAAGGTGAACAGTAGACAGTGGAGGCTCTCTGATGTCCACCATCTCCCCATTATCACCATCAAAAGGTATCAGAAGCCTTACAGCTTTGCACATATCAAATACAGCAGCACTTACCTACATAAACAGGGATAAATTAGTGTTCTTCAGGAAAGTAATTACAGATTACTACAAAGGCAGAAAACTCAACCACTCAAAAGGAATATAATTTGACAAACCTGGCGTAGGTCACTGTATAAATTTATCAACTGGCGTCCGAGACCAAGTAACAATGAAGTCAACGGGCAGTCATCTTCTGCGTCCTCAGATGAAAGACTACTAAACCTCGTGTAAGAGAGAATGATTAGCCACAAAGTAACTAAATCATTCTCAATAACTTCGTATTCAATTTGCAACAAGTATCCTATCGCAGTTATCAGCTCCTTGGCTAACATAACATGCATCTTCGACCCTTCAGAGTATGTGTGTTGTAATCGAGAAGCAACTGAAACTATTGTTATGAAGATTTTCTTCAAGAAACAAAAGCAAGCTCCTCCAGATGCATCCTCTGTCTTTACGTATATTCTCTCATGAGCAAAGTGGAACAGCAAACTATTTGCGGACTTGATCAAACAACAGAAATCAGCTGATAGAGATGCAACGTCAGAGCTAGGTTCAACATGTCCATCGATCTTCAGCAATATAGGTTCCATAAGATGCAGGAAGAAATCAAAAAGTGATTTCCTTGACTCCCAGCGGAGGAAACTTGAGCTATGACTCTTTGCAGAAGACTTTGTAGCTGTGCCGAGCTGCTTCCCTGGCTCTACTTCTGCTTGCCCAGCAGGTGAGGCCTTTGTAGCCATGCCTTCCTGCAGCTGATTTGAGTCTCTTTGCTGTTTAATAACTCTGTTGATAAACAAACTAAACAATGACCCCATACAACTCAGCTCCAGCTCCTTCTTCACCAGCAACATGCTCTCAAACTTGGTAAAAAAATGCCGATGATAGCTTTTCAAAACGGTTTTGTTCACTTTCGATTCTGGCAAATACCTTTCCGCTCCGCCTAGGCCTAAGAACCCATCAATATGAGATGAATGGAACAGACCCAGAGATAATATATCTTGAATCAACTTCAACAAGTTCATTTCTAAACCGAAACCTTTTCCCTCGCTGGGTAACAATAAACCCAACACACTCAGCAAGGGCTCAACAAGCTTGTCCACGAAATCATGAAACCCATTCTTCTTTGTTGGCTGAACCATAAACGTAGAGAAGGGCTCAAGAACCAAGCAAGAGAATTTAAGGACAAATGCATCAGCAACGCCATCTTTGACATTCTCTGCGAGAACTCTATGCGTGAGCTTCAGAACAGGCTCGACAGCTGAAAACCACAGGTCGAAATTATCATTGAACATGCCACTTTTCGACGAAAACAACAACTCTACGCAGTCAACCACAGAACTGAAAGCCTCAAAACCTTGACCATCACCAAGATCAACCCCCGAAGACAAGGCCTTGTTCAGTGCAGACAGAAGATCTCCCGCGATAAACCCTATCGCCTTCAAAAGGTATCTCGACAAGTTGATAGAGACGTGCAAGACTGAAGACTGCTTCAAGCAGAACCTGAGGACGTTCCAGCATCTGAAGTCCAAACATATCTCAGCCTTGACTTGAAAATTCTGTTCTTTGGAGAAAAACAGTGACTGGATCCAGTCACTTAGATACATAACCAGACGCGACACCGTAACCGCTTGACATTCTTCTTCATCCTCGTCGTCGTCACTCCCTTTCTCTCCTTTATATGCTTCCACAAAACTGAAAGCCAACTCCACTTTCCTGCAAAATCATATTCCCTTTAAAATCATTTAAAAATAGAATCTTTTGAGAAATTAAACCCGTAAAATCACATTATCAGCCACAAATTCACAAACTTTCTTTCTACTCTTTCCAAATGTTCTTCAAAGTCACAAACTTTCAACAAACTAAAACAGTAACATCGTCAAGTATAAGCAAAGAAGCAACAAGGGAGGGATTAAAAAAAAAAAAGCTCACTCTTTGTCGCTCAGTTCGCTGCTCTGCAACGAAAGTATAAGCTCAAGGTTCTTCCATGGACCCACTTCGGAAACTGTTTCCTTTTTTTGATCACAAGGTTTGGCTTTTACGACCTCTACTGGAGTATCATCGGCAGACTGGGTTTGAGGGCTCTTCTTCGTCTTCTTTGTCTTCTTCGACGGATTGGGTTTCTGCGGCGGACTGGTGTCCTTCCTTTTCATCTTCGACGGTCTAAGTTTAGTGAACAGAGAAGAGGAGTGATTGGTTAAAACCCTACCGGTGAGGTGACAAACAATCGACGGCGTCCGCCTAAAACCCTTTTGGAGCTCCACTTTTTTTGTATTTTTCTTTTTGCTTATCCCGACAAGACAAAGCCCGGTCCAATATCAATAACGCCCGCCAAAGTCTAACCGATGACCAAACCGTGAAATGAACACTTAACCCGAATTTAAAATGATTGCCAACTAAACCAAATACATGGCATCAACCACACATTTTTACAATTATTAATCAGCGTTCAAAAAAGGGGTAAAAGGTGACTCACAATGCCTAACGCATAAAATGTTTAATCGAACACATTAATTATTAGTTATCACGTTTATAAATTATATACTATAATATATTAATTATATACTATAATATATTAATTATTAGTTATCACGTTTATAATATGTAAAATATTATTATTCATTATCAATAAGATTTGTATTTTATTTCTTTCATAAGATTATATACTATAATATATTAATTATTCTAACTTTAGATGATAAAATATTGTAATCGCCACCGTTTTAGAAAAGTCTCTAGGTGTCATTTAAACGGATGCAACTCTTTTTAGAACATAGCTATATATTACTATACTAGTTACAATGTACAATTAACATGGCAACGTATTATCAATTACCATTGATTATGTAAAATTTATCCTTTAAATTGTTTCCCTATCAATTTTTTTATTGAGATTGGATTAAGAGTGAATGTATTCAACTAAGAGTTTGAGTTTATTTGTATGACAAATTAGCTGATATTCACTTGTGATATTTAACTATCTATAGATATGTCATGCGAACCTCGACCACGATAAAATAGTATGGAATCTGAACGTACACTAATTCATTGGTCAACCAAAGCATCAAGAACACGCTTATCTTGGTTACGAGACACTTCTTGCTTTGAACTAACTCTTATGGATAATACATCTCTATCCATCTAAAACCAAATAGATGCAAGCTCCTCCCGTCTAATAACTAACCTAAGATCCTAAATTTCTAACGCAAAGAAAAATAAATGAATTAAAAGAAATGTTCACACTTGTTCCGGATGCTGCTCTGACATGGCCTCCTCTGGATGGTTAACGAGCTTCAAGTGTTCATCAGCTGAACTGAGGGCAAACTCAGCAAGTGAGCTCACTGCAACAGACATTCCATGGCAGAGTACTTTCACTGCAATCTCAGCCAGTTTCTCAGCATTCATCATCTTCTTCTCCTCCTCTTCCTCCACCTTGTCAGCAGCTTCAACAAGCTCCATGCTCCTCAAACCATCTCTCCCCCGAGATTGATCCTCTTCCCTAAGCTGCCTAGCAAAGATTGAACCCATCCCACAGGCAAAGAAATCCAGTTTATCCACCACATGCTTCTCGTTCAACCCGTTGAGCAGTCTTGACCATCCAATGCAGACTTCATAGATTCGGTGAGGACAAGTTGATAGTCTCACTTTCTCAGGGTCAGGGTCGCATCTGAAACATCTGAGTAACCAACCGGTTAAAGACAACACGTATGACCTCTGGGACGTGATCCATGCTTGGAAGCAAACTCTCCAGTTTCTTAGCTGATCCACGAGGTTTAAAGCAGACCGAGCTAGTCTCTGAGTGTTGATCTCCGGTAATGAACTCTGTTGTCTCTTCTTGTGCATGGTTGCAGCAAGTAATAGCTTGGCTTCTTCCAATGTTCGCTTCTGTATCTGGTGACACTCTGCCATCACTTTCCACATCCGAGCTAATCTGTAAAAGATACTACCAGTGTTAATTACTGTGTGTGTTCGTGAGACACAAGAAAGATGGTTTTGTCATCATACCCTTGAAGAAGCTCAAGAAGCTGAGGAAGCAGTTCTTGGTCTCTAAGAGTCTCAATCCTTTCAGATATAGACTCAATAGAGTGTATTGAGACCATCATCTGAGTGTGTAAGTCTCTCATTGTAGCTCTTGTCTTGTCAACTGCAGAATAGTTGTCTCCTTTCACATCATGATTCCTTAGTGCTAAACATTTCTTCTCATATGCAATCCTTATCTTTTCTCCAGACTGTCACAGCATCCTAGTGAGTTAACAACAGATACAGAGACTGAAGTGTGAAAGTATCTGTTACAGGTTTTCAGTTATCACACTACCTTAACTTCATCATAGAGTTTCTTCTCCCACGCATATAGACGGTCCAATGTGGATTGATGGCTACCAGAAAGCATACAAGACTCTTCAGAAAACTCACTGCTGCTTTCAGTGCTGATCAAGAATCTTGATGAGGAGGAAGAATAAGATCTTGATGAGAACAAAGCTACTGGATTCAGCATTTTCATGGCTGCAAGAGAGTAAAGATTCAGAACAACAACATCCAATTTGTATTTAATCAAACAAAAGGCTGTATTCTTACGGCTGAGTTCACTATTAGAAGATATGTATTGAGCTCGACTAGCTTCCAATAAACCTGAAACTTCATTAGCAGCATTACATATGATCTCAAACTGATCTTCAAGATCTTTAATAACTTCTCCCATGCTTGTAGGCCTACGAGTCAAGTACACAGTGAAGCCTTTTGTTTCTTCTCCTTTTGCATCATCATCTGTTGTAACCACATTGTTTCCTTGTTCTTGAGTTCCAATGCAGTTCATGTCTCTCTCCTTCACATCTTCTACTTTGCCTTCTTGATCCGTTTTACAGTCTTCTGTTGCTTTCATCATGTTATGATGATCTTGAAACCTTGGAGATTCTTCATCTTCTTCTTCAAGATCAGGAATCCCTTCTTCCTCACGAACTCTCCTCACCTCTTCCTCCAAACCTCTTCGGTTATCATAGTTATATCCGTAATAGTCCAGTGAAGAGAATGGATTCCAAAAGAAGTCCCACTGAGAGTTATGTGGCGAAGGAGGTGGTATGTTAGGACTGATGTTGTGTACAGGAGATCTCGTGTTCATACCAAAGAAACTATCTGATCCATAAGTCTCGACATGGTAAGTCTCAGGTGATCTTGGAGGCCTTTCTTCAACCTGAACCGGTCTGCTTCCACTAGCCATCAAGTAACGGACCTCCAGTTTTGACTCTACTTTGCTCTGAGATAACTCGACGAAGCCCTCTGAGGTGCTGCTCATTCTCTTCACTGGAGTAACGAATGTGTCAAGTGAGAACTCGTGTGGCTCGTCTCCTTCAATGTATTCGCGTAGAGCATCTGAGACTTTTCTTAGAGACTGGATGTAAGCAATGTGGGCAGAAGCAAAGCTTGTCCTGTGTTCCACTGCTTGTTTGATGAAACGTTTCCTGTCTTTGCAGATCTGAACAGCTTCATCGTCTCCTAGCTTTGAATTAGAACATCCCATCTCTCTCTCTCTCTGTTTTCTGTTTTACAGTTTTAGCTTCAATTCCAAAGCTCAAGACTTGTATATAAATTGTTGTTGGAGAACTGCACAACTAAGAACAAGACTGTCAGATTCTTACATGTAATAAAACGCTTGAAACAGCTAACAAAAGCAACATAACATTAATTAAAGTGACAAAACGTTTCTAGATTATCTTTAAGTTGTGATTTTGTAAGTTATACAAGGAGTCTCATTTTGTGTACTTTTTCCATGGAGATTATTCATTTTTCAGACACAACATATAACAAAAATTGCCAAAGAAATCAAGAAAGGACTCTTAAATTATTTTCTGAATCATTAGCTTTTTGAAGGTGAAAGAAATAAATGATGAAGGAAAACGATTACAAAATCTAAAACTCTATTACACATTTTTGTTTACCCTTTTCCTTCACTGAGGGACCCAAATCAAAATGAAAAATATATATATAAAAAAGTTCTGATTTTTTGGAAGGGAGATAGAGAGAGAGAGAGAAGACAAAACCTTTCAGGTGGTGTTGTTACAGAAGAAGCTGTGGAGCGTGAGGAAGGAGAGAGACCTTGAAGAAAACAACAACGGTCAAAATATTGTATGAGTAGGAGAGATGAAGTGAATAAAGATTGGTGAAGAAGAAGAAGACACAAAATTATAATTATAATTTTTGGAAAAAATAAAAAAGAGTAGAACACGGAAATAAAGAATACCACTTGTTATTATTATCCACCTCGGTTTTCACATTTATTTTCGATTTTGCCACTGTTCTTGCATTGGTTTAAGAGTCGGTTTATAGACTAATCTCCACTCTGAATGTGTTTATGTTTTCATATCACTTTTTTGACAGCAGTCTCAATGAGTCAATGGAGTGTACTCTTTTATTGTTTTGTTTCACTATTATAAGTGAGCAGTACTTTATTTAGTTTACATGGGCCCATTTATTTATTAACGGCGTTAGGACATGCAATGTTGTTTTTATTCGTGAATGAAACTTTTAACAAAAGGCGTTACGACACACCGTTCTTTTCTTTTTTTTTGGTAAAAACGACACACCATTCTTGTTTTATCTTTTTACTTCATAAAACCTTGTTTAAGCGTTACAACAAACATGCAGCTTTTGTTTTTGTTTTGCTAATTTATTAACATTATATATTTTAAACGGTTGATTTCTAATCAAATAAATGATGTATCCCACTTTTAGAAAGAAAAAATACATTTAAATTATTATCCTTCATTTTAAAACAAATAAGATTGATTTGCTTGATTTGTGTAAAGGATTCCATATTTGTTTGGAAATGAATTATAAGCCAAAGAAAGTGTTTGATCTGTTTCATGAGAAAGAAAAATACGATTAGCATGTGAATTGGAATTTCAAAGCATTTTTAGTGGAAGAATTTAGACAAAAAGTAAAAAGTAAAAAATAAAAAAAAAAGAGTGGATCATGGAACATAAAATGATGGGCTTCCAATGTTACCCTTTGATATTTCACTTAACCGTACGAAGCTGCTATTACAATCACAATCCATGGGCTCATTTCAAAACCTATTTGATGGAGCGTTACAAGATTTGTGTCTAGACCAGTGGCAGTATGACCCAATAAGAAAATCCATTAGGGTTATGATTAGTCCGATGGATAAACTCTATAAAAAAAAGTATAAATGTTATATTTCAGTCTAGAAATACTAAAGATTAGATTAAACATTTTTCAACATTTGTTCTACTCCAACCGGTGACAGTTAAGGGAACAAAATGAACAAATGGAAAAGGAACTTATATCAATAAAATTGCAGGAATAAAAAGAAATATTTGTTCTTTTTTTAACAAACTTTCATTAAAATTTAAAAGAAATGTTTGTTCATTCTCAAATTTAACAAAGAATACTTTTGTACTATATTTATCTACAAGAAAAAAAGAACGAGAAGGAACGATAAGAAAAAATTATTCTATATGAATGATAATTTTTTTAGGAATGATAAGAAATTGAATGTTCTTCCTCATTGTTCTCTGCACCATTCAAAATAGTATTATTGAATAGAAGCTAGGAGGAAAAGCATTCGAAGAAAATTAATTCAACGGGTATAATTAGCTGTGAGATATACAAAACAATGTAGGTGAAAAGATGCAAAACTAAAAGCTAACCCAGAATTTACCTAGAACATCAAAAAGACCAGTCAAGAGGCTAGATTTAAAATTAAATTCTCAGCATCACAAGTTCCAAGATTTTATTGACACGAAGAAAAGTCTCATAAATTTTTATAACTTTACTCAGAATCAGATAACATTTGTAAAACAAATAAAGATATTTAGAATATTTACAAATGCATATATTTAGAATATTTTAAAGATGGATTTTAGTAATAGATATTAATATCTAATCATATGTAGCAATTTCAAAATAACGAAGATTAAATCCATTATTAAAAAATCAAATATGACAAAGGTAATATAATATATTACATGTCGACACCAATATATTATGAATTAGTTAAAATAAATTAATTGCTTATGGAAATTTCAGGTTTGACATTTGGCCAAAAAAAGTTAAAACAAAAAATCATTAACCAGATACCATTTTTATATCACAATTAAATGTAAACATATATGTTTCCTTACATGTAGACTGAAAAATGCAAAAGTTACAGTTAATAATAAAACCATAAAAACATATAATTAAATTCCCTCCGACACAACCATTACAAAGGTTAAAAGTATCTCCTCGAATTCCTGTCAGAAAACCTTTCACGTATCCCACGATGGCGGACGGTGAAGATGCGACGAAGAAGAATCTACAGACAAGCTACTTCGATGTAGTCGGAATATGCTGTTCAATGGAGGTTCCTCTCGTCGGAGACGTTCTCCGTCCACTTAACGGCGTCAAAGAATTTTCCGTCATCGTCCCTTCAAGAACCGTCATCGTAGTCCACGACACCTTCTTGATTTCTCCGCTTCAAATCGGTAAACGAAAACAAAAAAAGATTTATTTATCTTCTTCTTTTAAATTGCATGGCTCTGATTCTAACATATGACTTGTGTGTTTCTTGACAGTCAAGGCACTGAATGAAGCAAGACTAGAAGCAAGCGTGAGACCATACGGAGAGACAAGCTTCAAGAGTCAATGGCCAAGCCCTTTCGCATTGGTTTCTGGTGTATTGCTTGCTCTCTCTTTCCTCAAGTACTTCTATAGTCTGCTTGAGTGGTTCGCTCTTGTTGCCGTGGTTGCTGGAATTTACCCTATTCTAGCTAAAGCTGTTGCTTCTGTCACAAGGTTCAGGCTTGACATCAATGCTCTCGCTCTTATTGCTGGTAAAACATCATTAGTTTAAGTTTGTTTTTTTTCATAGGATGGCATTATTTGGGTGCAGGAGAGGTTACATTGGTGTACTAATGCATCTAATGTTTGTTCTTAACAGTGATTGCAACGGTGTGTATGGAGGATTACACAGAAGCTGCCACAATTGTGTTTCTATTCTCTGTTGCAGATTGGCTCGAGTCAAGTGCTGCTCATAAGGTTAGATTGTGTAGAGTTTCTAGCAATACAAAAAAAAATAAATACAAATAGCCTTGCATGGTGGTACCAGTAGGATCATTATGTAGACCATTAGTTTTACTCGTTTTTTATTTTTTCATCATTGTTCTGAAGTAACTATTGTTTTCAGGCAAGCACAGTGATGTCATCTCTGATGAGCTTAGCACCACGCAAGGCAGTGATAGCAGAAACTGGAATAGAAGTAGATGTAGATGAGGTTGGTTTAAACACTGTTGTTTCAGTCAAAGCTGGTGAAAGTATACCGATCGATGGAGTTGTGGTTGATGGAAGCTGTGATGTGGATGAGAAAACATTGACAGGAGAGTCATTCCCTGTCTCCAAACAAAGGGACTCACCTGTTTTAGCTGCAACTATAAATCTTAATGGTACCAAAACATAATCCTCCTCTTATAGTCTTTTAAATGATCTTAAATTTTCAGCTCATTGACACAATTGTTTTGTAATCTTGAAGGTTACATAAAGGTGAAAACAACAGTTCTAGCCAGAGACTGCGTGGTTGCGAAAATGACTAAGCTCGTAGAAGAAGCACAGAAAAGCCAAACTAAAACTCAAAGGTTTATAGACAAATGTTCTCGCTACTACACTCCAGGTAAGGAAGAATCATATACAATCTTCTTCTAACATAATGTGATGAGTTCTTGATCCCATTTTGGTTTGTTGTTTGTTCAGCTGTTGTTATAGTAGCAGCATGTTTTTCTCTCATCCCGGTTCTGTTAAAGGCTCACAACCTCAGCCATTGGTTCCACTTAGCACTTGTTGTGCTAGTAAGCGGTTGTCCATGTGGTCTTATCCTATCCACACCTGTTGCTACCTTTTGTGCTCTTACCAAAGCAGCCACATCAGGGTTTCTGATCAAAACCGGTGATTGTCTTGAAACTTTGGCAAAGATTAAGATTGCTGCTTTTGACAAAACAGGAACTATTACAAAAGCTGAGTTCACGGTCTCAGATTTCCAGTCTTTTTCTCGCACTATCAATCTACAACATCTGGTTTACTGGTAAGTATTTGTATGTAGTTTTCTCACCGGAGTTAAGCCTATGTGATGAAACTGTTGAGATGGTTTTTCATATAGGGTCTCAAGCATTGAAAGCAAGTCAAGCCATCCAATGGCAGAGGCCCTTATTGACTACGCGAGATCAGTTTCTGTTGAGCCTAAGCCTGATATGGTTGAGAACTTCCAGAACTTTCCAGGAGAGGGAGTCTATGGGAGAATAGACGGTCGAGACATTTACATTGGTAACAAAAGAATTGCACTGAGAGCTGGATGCTTAACAGGTCTCATAACTTTGCAACTGAAGCTATATTGAGTGTTGTTATATCGTTCTTTTATCTATCTAACGTTTGCATGATCTCTTCTTTGTGGATGCTAAATAAAGTTCCGGATATTGAAGCTGATATGAAGAGTGGTAAGACCACTGGTTACATATACATTGGAGAGGAACTGACAGGACGTTTCAGCCTTCTGGATGGTTGTCGACATGGGGTTGCTCAAGCTCTCAAGGAGCTCAAGTCCTTAGGCATCACAACTGCAATGCTCACAGGAGATAACAGATATGTAGCCATGTCTATTCAAGAACAGGTGAAGTATCGTAACTAATCATTCCCATGTCTCTATTTTAGGAGTCATGTGTAATGAAAAAGTTATCACTGTGACAGCTAGGGAATGCTTTGGATATTGTTCACACTGAACTTCTTCCACAAGACAAAGCAAGAATCATCGATGAGTTCAAGAACCAAGGAGCTACAATGATGGTAGGAGATGGGCTTAACGACGCACCAGCCTTAGCTAAAGCAGACATTGGCATTTCTATGGGGATCTCAGGTTCAGCACTTGCAACAGAGACGGGAGATATCATTCTTATGTCGAATGACTTAAGGAAGATACCTAAAGGGATGAGACTAGCGAGGAGAAATCACAAGAAAGTGATTGAGAATGTGGTTTTGTCTGTGAGCATAAAAGGAGCAATCATGGTGCTTGGTTTTGCAGGTTACCCTATGATTTGGGCAGCTGTTCTTGCAGATGCAGGAACTTGTTTGCTTGTGATACTCAATAGTATGATGCTTCTACGCGACGAGCGTGAAGCTGTGTCTGCATGTTACCGTGCTTCTCCTTCTTCTTCTTCTTCTCCTCCCTCGCTGGTGAAGCTTGAAGAGGATTTAGAAGTGGGATTGTTGCAGAAGAGTGAGGAGACAAGTAAAAAGAGTTGTTGCTCTGGTTGTTGTAGTGGCCCTAAGGACACTCAACGACAGTGAAAAAAACGTTCTTCTTACTTAGAACTACAGTGGTGTCTATCTATGTGACTGACTTGTTTTCAAACCAGTTAGATACCCCTTAGGCTCTTAGTCATTGTTTTAGATCATCTGCAATAGGAATCCTTAAGCGAAAGTCCTTAGAAAAAAAAAATTAAATAATCAATGGACTCCATCAAAAGCTAAAGATTCAATCCCTAGAATCCCTAAATAAGGATTACTTCTTAGTGAATCCATCCCTAATCCGATTGGTTAATATTTTTTTTTTCTTTTTCTTTTTAAATTTAAATCTGAAAAGTTTAAAAATAATAATTAAAAAATCAAATTCTAAGGACTTCAGTGGGTAACACCATTGCGGGTGCTCTTAGTGACTTAGTCTATTCAGACTCCGGTTTAGTGTTTAATGAGCTACCGTTTGATTTGAGTCAAAATGTTGTAGATTGAGGATCTACAAAATCTATTAAACCAAAAAACCGAAGAAATCCTTTTTTAAGTCCGAATAAATCTTAACTTTAAATAAAATAATAGAATCAGAACTTCAAATATTAAAAGTCTACAAGTTATATACATGTGTTGATAAAAAGAAGTCATATACAAGCATATTATATTATAGTATATGTTAAATGTTTTATTGTAATTGATTTTTTATTTATTTGGTCTGGTGAGTTTATAATCAATTTTTTTTCATGTCTACGATTTATGTTATACTCCCTCTGTTTCTTAAAGATGTATGTTTTGGTGTTTTCATACATATTAAGAAAATACATTAATCATGCATTGTTTTTAGAAATTATCAAATTCCAATGTATTTTAACCAATAGTCTTTCAATAAATTCAATTAATTTTATTGAAATTTGTAATTTTTGTATAGGAAACATAAAAAATACATCTTTTTGAAACAATTTTTTTTCCAGAATATACATCTTTTAGAAACAGAGGGAGTATAACCAGTTTTTTTCTTTTTGGTTCATTTCAACTTTACAACATCAAATGATATATGCCATTGTCTCCTCTGGAATTAGGGACAAAATGAGCTAGTTCGCTCAACTCAGCTCAGCTCATAGTGAGCTCGGGTCATTTATGAGCTAGCTCAGCTCAGTTCATTTATTATATGAGCTTCAATATCTAAACTCGAACTCAAATCATCTAGATCACGAGATCATGAATTAAATGAGCTAACTCGTGATCAAATATAAAAAATAAAAATTATAAAAATAATTAAAAATAAAAATAAAATAATTTTTATAATATAATTTAAATATTAAAAATCCAAAATGTTAATATTAAATACCGAATAAAACCAACGCATAATAATATATTATATCAAAGCTAAATCAATGATCAAAAATCTACTTCACATAAGAGTCTTGAGATGATTCATCTTCAAACTCTTCATCTATTCAAATCATAAAGATATATATTCCGCAAGAGTGTCTTAGAAATATTTATATTTTAATTCTAAAGTTATATGATACGAGGATTGATATGAATACTCTTTTATATTTTGTATATATTTAAAAAAAAATTGGTTTTATGTTTTAATAGTAGAAGATAAATATGATTAATATTACCTAAGAAATATAGAAGTTATTCCCACATACACATATATATATATATATATATATATAAAAGTATAAAAACGATCAAACTCATAAGTTAGCTCATGTTCACTAAAGATCGTTCATATAACTCGTGATCTAATTTACGCTCGATCATTAAGCTCATTTATTAAATGAGCCTAAAAAATAGAGATCATGCTCATGAAAAATCGAGCTGAACTGAGCCAGCTTATGAGTTATGGCTCGTTTTGACACCCCTATCTAGAATCCTTTGCAACTTTTTACCGTGAAAAAGGTTTTATCTGATATTACATAATTAAAGGGTGTGTTTCACAGGATGGTGGTTTGATATCCAAAAATATTCGAAACAAAACAAGAAGTTTATGATAATAAAAGAAAACGAGCGGTTGATCCAAAAAAAAAAACGAGATATGCGTATAGTGAGTAGTGACCAATGGATTTATCGATGGATCATATATATAAAGGCAAGTACCCTATCACAAATCATTGTGACTTTGGCTAGTGCTAAACCCCACATTACTCTATTTGCTACAGGGAGTGTCACATTGAACGTTCGGCTAATATGAATTGTCACCACCAATAAGAAGAATATTTACAAAAATCTGGGTCCCTTTTTACTCCACAGGTTATTATGGCATGTTGATGTTGATCCCAAACCGAATATTCCTCGTATATTCTTTATCTATAATATCACAAATAGTTTCTTTTGCAATCATCCAAAATCACACATTTTACCTTTTGCAACTCTGTGTGCCAATTCTATACTTTAGCACCCTTCTCATCCTATATTACTATCATTACATACTATTAGGTTTCGGCTCGAAGAATGGATTAAGCGGGAATGTAGAGTGGAGCGTACGTATATGTATATCACAAAAAAATATATGTATGTATCCTAGGATGATGTATAAATTCCATATTCAAAAAGTCTTGCATGTGTAAATAAATTCATTGTTATAAGAACTATGCATTGCTGTTTACTTTGTTTTTTTTTTGAAAGAAGCCTTACTGTTTTCTTTGTTGAAGAAATATTATATTATGTCCCTTACAAAATAATTATTGATTTTCCGTTCGATTCACTTTGATAATATATATACGAAAGAAAAAAAAACAATTGGAGTTTCAGCTACAACTCCGAAGGTTCCATCATCTAAAATCTTCAGTATGTTGGTAAGACACTTTAGACGTTTCTCGATCAGTTTGACCGACAACAACCGAGATCACTGATACCACAATCCTTACCTTCGATCCTTACTAATGTGAGCTGCTGACGTATGCCCACTAATCTCTTTGTGTTCCATTATAACGACTTGTGCTGATTATACACTCGTGTTATGCTTTTATCTTTCTTGAACCGCGGTTTATAATATATTTTCTAAATTTTTTAATGTTTTAGGGTTATATGAGAAGATAAATTAATCATACCGAAAGTATGATTGATGTCTATTCGAGAACAATCAATGGATCATAGTCTATCAAACATCCACAAATGTTTATGCTCTCATTGACTTACACAAAATATATTTCCTCAAAAATATTGAATGTACCAATTAAAATGAGATCACTGGAGAAAATTTTAAAGAATAATTAAGAGAAATGCAAAGAAAAACCTCATTTCGTACGTATCTATAATTTTATAATTTTTCTGTAAAACATATAATATTTATTTGATAAATAAGACGTATCCAGACAGATCCAACTAGTACATCACTACTAATACATATCTACCACTATTATAATTCATATTCGCAAACTAAAGTTTTCAAAAACTGTTCACCAAAAAAAAACGAGAAAGCTAAAGCTAAGAAAGCTGGTGTTGAAGTAACTTGTGAAACAAGGTATCACTTCCATTTGAAATGCAGTTCTTACATCTTTTAGAAAAAGACAAAAGAGATGTATAATTCATTTCTTCTTAAACGATAAATATGTTGGGAACTTCATTCAAGGAACAAATTCACTAAATTATTTTGAAATTTCGCTAGCTAGCAGGCGTATATATATGCTTTTCTTCCCTTATATATGTCTCGTATCAAAAAAATATTTCTTAATTCTTAGCAACAATTTGTAATAACTAATTTTAAAAATATTTAAATAAATAAAGGTAAAGTTACTATTCTGGGAAAAAGTTCCGAAGTTTCGGGAACTAATATTTTAATGTATCAGGTGGTAGAACAAATATAAGCAGATGAACTTATCGAAACACAAAAGAAGGATATATCATTGCAGTTCACATTTCAACGATATTCCCTTTCCCACTAGACTATGCTTTATAGGTCTCTTGTTTATAATATTTATTTAGTGTTTGCCTTATTTACGTTGCCTTTTACTTTGATGTATAATTTTTAATAAAAGGAAGGAAAGTAAGTTGTTTTGTTTTGAAACATTGGTAGATTCCTCCACTACTTGAAAGCCTTTTGGAAAAGATAGTGGAGTTGTGCTGCTTAAATTATTTATGGTCTTTTTTTAGGCAAATAATAATCTAGTCTTTATGATCACAAAGGGACGCATATGTAAACTTTCAAATATAAAATACAAATGTGTTATACCAAAAAAAATTAAAATACTAATGTGAAAAGAGACTAAGCTTGTGACGATAAGGAAGGGAAAAAGCTGGCCATCTTCGGTGGTTCAATGGTAGAAGCCTAGATGGTACTAATTGCGTTGTAAAATTAGGATGCTCCGACCGTTTTTACATGTCCGGTTCTATAAACTTTTGTTTGAAGTTTCGTCTTTAGATTCTATCGTTTCTGACATTAACATTAGAACTATTATATGTTAAATTGTATATATGTGATACTCTCTATGGATTGAATTTGGAAACATGTAACATTATAACATAAAAGATACACTACAAGAAAACAGGGCGATACCGACGGACGAATTCGTCAGAATGTCGTCGGAATAAGCATATTTTGACGAAATTCTGACGAAAACGGTCGTCGGTATCATTTCGTCGGAATTTAAATATTCGTCGGAATTTCGTCAGAGTCTCCGACGACATTCTGACGAATACCGAGAAACCACATTTTGACGAACTTCCGACGAAAGTCCGACAACATTTTCCGAGAGCAGAGTTCATCGGAAACAGAAGATACCGACGAACCAGAGTCGTCGGAAAATTCCGACGAACCAAAGTCGTCAGAATATTCCGACGAACCAAAGTCGTCAGAATATTCCGACGAACTAAGGTTCGTCGGAATATTCCGACGACTTCGGTTCGTCGGAAATTTATGACGACTTAGGTTCGTCGGAATTTTCTGACGACTTTGGTTCGTCGGAATATTCCGACGACTTTGGTCGTCGGAATATTCCGACGAACCGGAGTCGTCGGAATTCATCATTGTTTAAAAAATGTTAAAATTTATTTTTTATTTATTTTTTAATATTAAAAATTAATAAATAAATAAAATCCGAAATTAAAATTTAATAATATTATAGAATTTAAAATTTCATACAAACTGAAATAGAAAAAAAAAACATTCAGAAAGTTTTAAAATTAAAAAAAAAAACTAGGGACCGGAAGGAAATAAACGATCAAGCTTCTCCAATATCTCCGCGTTGGCCCTCCTTGAATCCGCTAACTCAGCAAGAATTGTGGCATTCTGCTCCTCCAATGCCACAATCCGTTCATCTCTGCTGTGTAGTTGCTCCAGAATCATGGGATCGGCATATGGAGCTTGCGAAGAAGAAGTCGGATACGAAGAAGCACGGCGGGCCAACCCAACTAAATAGCCTCCTTTCCTTTTAGGAACCGCCTACAAGAATATTTAAAGTTAGTAAACAGTATTATAAAAGAAATATATATTTATTTTAAAATTTACCTTTTCGACCATCTCGTTGATTTGCAGTCGGGACATGGTGGTTGAAGCACCCGTAGAATTGCCGTCATCAGAGAGAGGCTGAGAAGCTTGATAAGCTTCTTTCTGAGATTCCACCAACTCAACGACCTCTCTGATTAGGGGATCCTGAACTTGTCCGGTCTTCTTATTAGTGTGAGCCTCTTTAATAAGCTCGAGGCGATCTACGGGATTACCGTCGTTTGCTTCAATCTAAAAAAAACATTAGTTAAAGAATATCTAAAAAAAATAATTTAAATAAATGTAAAGATAAATAGATATAAAAAAAAGAATCACTTACAAGTTGATCCTCCTTAGAGGACATAGAGCAAGCGCCGAGGTTGTGCACATACATTCCTTTCCCGCCACGATCGCTCTTCCGATTCTTCGAGTTCTTACGAGACGTCGTTACAGTGTCGTCCTTCTCCCAATGGACTATCAACTGCTCCCACACCGTCCCATTAATGAACCGTAGCTTCTTGTTTTTCAGCCATACTGTCTTCCACGAGTTGATCTGCTTCGTATAAGAGTCCATGGCCTTCTCGTTGAATTTCTGACGGACTGTTTCCGTCAGACCGGACTCCCAAGTGAATTCTTGCTACAAAACACACATAGATTTAATTAGTAATGCAAACATACATTAAAATATTAAAATACATTAAAAAAACTAAAAAGTTACCGCAAATTGACGAAACCACAACTCCCGCTCCTCGGAAGGGATCACACTCCACTTCGGATATCCGGTACGGAGCATGGAATACATCATCTGGTTGATGCTCCTGCTAATGCCATTGCTGGACTTTTGGAACCTTTAAAAAAATTTCATGTTAGAAAGTTAATTAAGGGAAAAAACATAATGCTTGAATAAAGTAAAAATACTAACCAAGTTGTATATCCCGGTCGTGGGTTGGGATGGAGAACCGGGAGATGCTCTCGACCTGGTTGTTGAACCAATAGTTCAACTGACATGACCCCCGGTTCCTGCTGAGCATGAGCGGGATCGACGGCTGGAGCGGGAACATAAGCGGGAACATAAGCGGGAACCGAGTTTTGTTCCTGAGACGATCCCGATGCACGGGAAGTACTCACCGAACAACCTCGGCCGCCACGGGGTGCTGAACGACGAGCGGTGGAACGGCGTGCCTCGTCAGACCTAAAATTTTTTTAAAAAATTAATAAATCAGAAACCTTTTCAAAGATTTATATATATATATAGATATATATATATATATAAAAGATTATAAATATTTGTAAAAATGTTTATAAATATTTATAAATGTTTATAAATGTTTATAAATATTTATAAATGTTTATAAATATTAGTAAAAGTTTAAAAATATTTAAAAATATATTAAAAATTAATATTACAAGTTTTAATATATTTATAATTATAAAAATGTTTTAAAAATGTTTATAATTATAAAAAATGTTTTAAAAACGTTTATAAATATAGAAAAATGTTTATAAATATTTAAAATTTTTTATAATTATAAAAAATGTTTTAAAAACGTTTATAAATATAGAAAAATGTTTATAAATATTTAAAATGTTTAAAAATGTTTATAATTATAAAATATGTTTTAAAAATTATAAAAAAATTTAAAACGTTTTATTATATATAATATATTACTGGAAACCCCCAAAAACGTTTTTAAAAATCAGAAATACATTTAAAAACACAAAAATTATTGAATTTCAACAAACAGAAATTATTAAACCCCAAAAAAAAAATTAAAACAAGTTTGTAAACAACAATCCCTAACTAATAGATCCTAATTATCCATTCAATCCTAAAGTTTTCAATCAAACAACCTATAATCCCAAGATCTAACTTTCTAAATCTTAAAAATTGAAAAAAGTTAAGAAAATTACATGTTTATGGTGTGTGGGAGGGAGATGTCGGAGAGGGGAGAACAGACGTCGCCGGAGAGAGGAGGAGGGACGTCGCCGGAGTCGCCGGAGTCGCCGGAGAAGGAGGAGCCTCGGAATCGCCGGAGAGGAAGAAGAAAGAGATGCGGCCGAAATGAGAAGGAAGAAGAAAGCTAGGGCTTTTAAGTTTAATGATTCCGACGGACCCGTGTTCGTCGGTATTCCGTCGGAATCATTAAACTTAAACCAATTGGCGGTTCACGAAAATTTTCACGCGGTTTAATTTCCCCGGGTAATTTGGAATTCTGACGGAATTCCGACGAACCTGAGAGGTTCGTCAGAATTCCGTCGGTATATTCTGACGGATTTCTGACGACATTGTGTTTAGGTCTTTAAAACAAGTTTGTAAATGCAAAATCCAAATCTTTGATAATATTTATAGTATTTGCATAAAGATTTAACTATGAAAATGTTTTCATAACAAAATTTCACACAAAAAAAATTTGTAGTGTAAGATTAGATGAATATGATTGTATAAGTATATGTGTGTGAAGATAAGATGTTAAGAAAATATATTTATACATATATAAATATTTTAATGAGTTGTTATATTGGAACGGTTGTGATCTAATATTATACTAAACACTTAATATGTGTTATTTTCAAAGTTTTGTGTCCGAATATAAGTATTTTTTGATGTAGAAAATGTTATTTACAATAGTCGTCAGAAATTCCTCGGAAAATTCTGACGAAATTCCGACGAACCTGAGAGGAACAAAAACTCTCATCGCATGCACAAGCTCGGCGGTAAGTTGTACGGTGTCACAATAACTGGCCATAGAGAATACTGTCTTCCATGCTTTCCAAATGGGCTGAAACCATCAGTACATAATCCAAGATAAACATTTCTTCTCTCTTCCGCAAATTCTGGATATGTTGACTGGAAATGTTTCCAAGCCTTCGCATCAGAAGGATGTCTAATCTCACCATTTGTGGAATGCTCTGCATGCCATCTCATTGCTTTTGCTGTGCGCTCACACTGATACAACCTCTTCAATCTTTCCGTCAAAGGCAAATACCACATCCTTTTGAACGGGACCGGAACTCTTCCCCTCGTCTCCTGATAACGAGGTTTCCTACAAAATTTGCATTTAACCCGTTCCTTATCAGCTCCCCAGTAGATCATGCAGTTGTCAATACATACATCTATCACTTCGTACGGTAGTTGAAGACCCGCAACAAGTTTCTGAACCTCGTAGTATGAACCCGGTGCAAGATTATCCTCAGGTAGAATACCTTTGACAAAATCAGTAATCGCGTCCACACATTCTTCAGCCAAATTATAGTCTGTCTTAATACCCATCAATCTAGTTGCAGATGATAAGGGTGAATGACCATCTCTACAACCTTTATATAAAGGCTGTTTTCCTGCATCCAACATGTCAAAAAATCTCCTAGATTCGGGGATTGGTTCTTCCCCTCGATAATGATCATGTACCATCTGCTCAGTACCTACACCATAATCTATATCCGTTCTAGGTTCTTCTAACCTAATATCAGGCTGAGGTTCGCTAACAGACTGAGGTTCGCTAGTACTACCATATTCATAACCAGTTTCTCCATGAAGATACCAAACTTTATAATTACGTGAAAACCCTCTCATATACAAATGAGACCAAACATCAAATTCTTTTATAACTCTATTATTATTGCAAGTAGAGCAGGGACATCTTAACATACCGGTTTTTTGATTCGGTTGCTGTTGAACAAGCCTCATGAATTCTCCAATCCCTTGACCGTATTCATCTGTAAGCAAATTGGTGTTGGGATCCATATGAGGTTTATCCATCCACGAACGATAATAAACTCCTGAAGACATGATTTTCTCGGAATTATTGTGATTAGAGAGAGTGAAGAGTGAATGAGGAGTGAATGAGTTGAATGAGGAGAGGTTGCATTTATAGGAAAATGGTTCAGGCAATCCGACGACATTCTGACGGAATTCCGACGACCAACGGTCATATTCGTCGGAATTCCGTCGGTGTTTTCCAATCTCAAACGGCTATAAAACAGTCATATCTAATTGTCATAAAGTTCGTCAGAATTTCGTCAGTATATAGTGACGAAATTCCGACGAACACAACGGTTATATATATGATCGGGAAGTCGTCGGAATTTCATCAGTATATAGTGACGAAATTCCGACGACCTCAACGGTTATTTTTATGATCGGAAAGTCGTCGGAATTTTGTCAGTATATAGTGACGAAATTCCGACGACCTCAACGGTTATATATATGATCAGTATGTCGTCGGAATTCCGTCACTATATTCCGACGGACACATATTTCTCCGAAAGTCGTCAAAATTTTCCGACGACATTCCGACGACTTCGTTTTTTTAAATTTCGTCGGTATGTCGTCGGTATGTCGTCAAAAAATTCCGACGACCCTCCATCCGTCGGAATGTTCGTCGGAATATGCCGTGTTTTCTTGTAGTGATATTGTTACGGAATACCAAACCTCACAGATATTACCAGAACTTCCTACTGGGAGTACTCCCGAGTTAAATGTATTCAATAGTAATGCGGTATTTGCCCACCAAAAAGACATCACTTTCTAAGAATAGAGACGAAAGCATATGTAGAACGTACGTAGTGCTCATAATTTGTTTTTAGAGTCCCTTATGAAAGAATTATATACAGTTAGGTGTGCTTAACCTAGAATTTTCTTTCACGATTAGTGGATATATATTGAGAAGTACGTGTTAGCACTTAGCAACGAGAAAACATTAAAAAAACTTGCATTCATTTGCAAACGAGTTTAGATTATTACAACTTGAGCATCCACCTATTCACACTTGTCATAACCACTAATCGCTTAAAACTCCAATGTTAGAAGTTTAAACTCCTCGTAATGAAAAACCAATAATTATTAATGAGGAGTAGATAAATAATCGTAGCAATAGTTTATAGTCATGTGCATGGTTATTTTTTTTCTTTAACGCTGGATAATTATGCTATCACAACTATGAGAAATATTACAGCCGATTGTACAGCCGATAATTCTACCTGCCGTATGAGGATTCACGCCTGACTACATTACTTGAGCCGTCTTACGGGATCCACGCTTGACGATACTCCTTGCGTTATGCTGCAGATCTCTTGTAAGTCTTTTCTCTCTTAATTTGCATAATTTTACATTTTTTGGAAATTGAAATCTAGATCTCCTGGTGTAGAATAAACCCTTGGGTTTTTTGCTAAGAAATTGTGCATGGTTATCTATGATCTAAGAATATGTTATTTTCGTGGTTAAGATGTTTATCTAAATTTTCAAGAATATATGCGAACGTGTTAGCGCATTTTAATAGACAAAACACTGAAAGAAACATATTTTACTCTTAGCGCATTTTAAAACCAGTAAAGTATAGAAGTTTTAAATGACAAAATACTTTGATTCTGTACATTTCTGAAAAGTTATTGTATATTTGGCTTCATAATTTTCGGTGAAAGTTATATACACACATATATATATATATACTAAAAAATTGAGGAGAATTCCCAAAAATCTCTAGAGAGAAAGTAGACAAAATTGAATCACTAAGGGAAAATAATGGACAACACAAAAAGATATTGTGGACTATACTGCAAGTCGATCGCAAATAATTGCAATAAAGGCGAATAATGGAAGATTTATTGGGAAATGCCTCCCTTTAGCTCTCAAGAGATTTTCTTTCTTAAATACTCCCTCTGTTTCTAAAAAATCCATATTCTAAGATTTTCACATATATTAAGAAAACATATTAAATTTGCATAGTTTTCTGTTATTATCTTTTTCCCACAATTTTAAGCCAATAAAAATCCAATAAGTGCAATTAAATTTTTTAAAATTTGTAATTATTTAATAAAACATACATTGAAAATGCAAAAAATAGATCTTTTAGAAACAAAAAATTTCTCTAGAATATAGATCTTTTAGAAACAGAGGGAGTATAATGAAAACTCAATCCAATTATAAAAGATTATGATAATTATGATGATGACTATCTTCGTAATCATATTGAAGACTACAACAATGATGTGAACAGTAACATTGTTACTGTAACCACTCTGAAGTTGTGGCTTCTATATTACTATCTGCTGACTATTAATTACATGTTTATCTCGTCTATTTTTATCTGTTTGTCGAACCAAAACATTTTCGGTAGATGAACTGGAATGCGATGCGATCTGCTTATTTTATTTCATAGTCTTGGGGTTAGAGAGATTATAGTGTAAGTCATACCATAACTAACTCATCTAATTCTAAGTATATAAATATCATAATACAATTGTGAAAAGTAATCTTTCTTAGGAGTCATGGCCTAAAAGGAACAACAATCACTTTTCACATCAACAAAAAAAAAAGGTTATGTGGCCACGTTGGGCCAAGTCTTCGGTTTGACTCTGGTCTGGAACAATGGTCCCATTTCTTTTTGTATGTGGTGATTTTAACCAACACTTGTTCTATGATACAAATTCATTGATGCAGTCTGTACGAGTTTAGGGATGCGAGTATTGAGGCTACATGCATTTGTAATAGTTATGTTGGTTTGGTCTTGTTATAAAGAAACTCAATCTCTAAGTAGCTTTGGACGAACTTGAATTAATACCATCAAGATTTCATGAACAGAATGTCTGAGTACAGTGACTAGAAAGCTCTCCTGGGAAGCGTTATATCTATATATATATATATATATATCCACTGTGAGAAGAGTTGAATATAATGAATCAGTAGACTTAAGTTTGGTGAGGTAACATATACTCCCTCTATTTTCTAAAGATGCATATTCTAAGATTTCCACATTTATTAAGAAATCATATTAAAACTTAGTTATTAATGTATAGTTTTTTGAAACTTTATATTTCCTATATTTTTAAACCAATAAAATTTTTAGAAATGCAATTAATGTTTTTGAAACACACAGTTTTTCATTATTAGTTGACAAAATATGCTTTGAAAACATGAAAAATACATCTTTTTGAAACAATTTTTTTTCCTAAAACATACATCTTTCTGAAACTGAGGGAGTATATGTAAAGCCAAAGCATGTGGAACACTGAACCGGTGCACGCTAAATCTCAAGCGAATACACGTAATCGGAATTGCAAGTAATTATAATTTTTGACTATATTTAGTACTATAATGTACAAGCATTAGTAAATGTTAATAATGTTACTTTTGTAATTTCCTACAACTTCAAATTTTACATTTAGATTTACTATTTGGATGAAAAGACTAATCTTAAACTATTTTTAGAGGATACATTAACCAGTATTTGTTATTTATCTAAGAGCTTTTTTTTTCCGAATAACTTTACATTTAATATACGTAATAGTAATACATGCATGTGGTATTCTCTTTGAGGGCATTCTATCTAACCTTACCCAAAAGTAAGAAAAAGATAATGTCAAAACAAAAAGACAAAGAATCACTGAAATGAGGAATCACACATGGATTTCCATTCAGTAACATTGTACTTTGGATTCTCCACTATAATTCGTAGTACACCTTTGCTCTCGTGTCTCTACCTGACCAGATTAAAACCATCTTCCACAAACAAATTCCATTTTTACATATTATCTATTCTTAATATATATAAAAGGCTTGAGAAAATAATTACAGGCATAGGCATATCGCAAAACGTATGTCTAGATTCGTAATGTATCGAGAACTAGTTCTATTTTATCCATTTTATTGAACTCGATCGTTTCTTTAGTCTCAATTGTTTTATTAAAGTCAAATTGCATACGTTTTTGAAAGGTTTATTTAGAAAATCTTTGAAACATATGCATGTAGTATTTGACTTTGTAGTGCTAAAATGATGTAACTAAAAATTTTAGTATCCGAAAAATATCAATAAGTTACCGTTTTTAACCACAATAAGTTACCGTCTATGTGGTCAAATGAAACATAAATATATCAACTTAATATATACTCTCTCTGTTCCACAAAGTTATATATTTTATAAAAAAATTTGTTTCAAAAAGATACATATTTTGTATTTTCAATGCATATTTTATCAAATTTTAATGATTAATTACAAATTTCAGAAAATTTAATTGCACTTAATGAATTTTATTGGTTTAAAATTATTGGGAAAGAATCGGCACAAAAAATTATGCATTTATTATGTGTTTTATTAATATGTTTGAAAAACCTAGAATATGTATATTTGTGAAACAGAGGGAGTAACTTCTTTTTTTTTTAAATTATATAGTCAACAAGTTGCACAATATATTACTACTGCCAAAAAAGTTATTAAGATCAGAATTAATGAATTATTGTTACTTTTTGAGGGAAATATACTGCAATACAAGTAGAAATCCTTAACTGTTTTACCAAAATCTATACTAATAAAGTAGACTTTTTTATCTCTTTGGGGGGAAAAATGCCATGTGGCATTATTTTTTAATAATTAAAATATTTTCTCAATTTAAATTTAATGAATTTTGGTATTAGTTGTGAAATAAATTGGGGGTTTTAAATTTTCCTTCATACAGGTCCAAACGTTTATAAGAGTGTTTTGAATCTGACCCAGACCCGTAGTTGAACCGATAAATCCGGTGATCCAAAAAACTCACAAAAACTCACTAAAATCCCATACATGTTACAGCACTGGTTGAACCAATAGATAATTTTTATTTTTTTACTATTTTTAGTCCAATTTATGTTTTAAAATTATTTTTTATATTTTAAATTTCTAATTAAAAATTTAAGATTTTCAGTTTTATTGCCGTCTTCCTCTTCTTCAACAATATAATTTACGTTTGCAAGAAAGGTGAGTCATGATTGTGTTTGAGCCGCACATTCATAAAATAGACTAAAGCACAATAAGGCTTATTATTCCTCTACACTACAATTTACGTTTGCAAGAAATGTGAGTAAATTATTTTTTTATTTTTTTATTTAACTTAGTTTATAACAAATCATTACATTTTTAATTTACAGATCAAAAAGAATTTCCAGTTTCATTGCTCAGAGTTGAAGACAAATTGGTGTAGAGATATTTAGACTAGGCTACAACAATTTTGGCAAGCCTGAAATGTTAAGAAATGGGTGAGATATCGGGGTTGATATGTTGTTGATTAATGGGAAGGTACACCAGTTTCTTATTTCAGTTTATCAGTTAATGATTGCTTACTTTTAAAGTAGTAGTTTTCTTATGTATCATTTCTTTTTTCAGGTGGTGCTTTTACATGCGTTAATCAACTTTCTCAGGTTTAACACCTTCAAACATTTCTTGAAAGAAAGCTCACTCTATGACATGGGTATTTAAGATTCCAACTAAATTTTTTTTTTTTACGACTATCGATTTTTATTCTATTTTTATTAACCTATTAGTAACAAGTACTTATGCTATTCTACTTTGAACTAAACAACTTCAAACAAAATAATATACTACGGTCGCAAACCACTATCAAAAAGATCAGAAAATATCATTTTTTATATATTTTCATTTTACATATTTTTTACTCATTTTCTTTACTAAGACCATATAATAAATTATAAATTTAAATAAAAATACAATATACAAATCCGGCGCGTAGCGCCGGAATATCACTAGTGAACCCATAAATCAAAGGTACAAATCTCCACCAATATTTTTATTCCAGGAACAAAATCAAATTTTACTTTTCTTTAGTATACATCAAAAATATAGATAATAAAATTGCAAAATTAAATTGGAACATTTGAGGTTCGAGAGAATAGGAATCAGAAGAAGCAGCCTAACCCTGACAATACTATGGAATTTACATTATTAAGGTAAATATTTTATGATTCTTTACACACACAAAAATAATTTGGCAAGCATATTATTAGGATAAAGAAGTTACCTAAACCCACCAATGATCTTTAAATCCCACTTTTACACATCTGCCTATATAAAGCAACCGCCACTTACATCTTCTTTCACCCTCAAATCATCATCATCTCTACATCAAAGTATATAAACCGAATCATACCAAACTAAACCGGTCTGATCACTGTTGTCTGTCTCTCTCTGCTGGCTCTGTCTCCATCTCCGGTATTCTTCTCCTCTTGTCTCCTTCACATACATTTCATGACGGTTTCGAAACGCTCTTCTCTTTTCTCTCTCGCATTGTTTTCGTGACTCTTTCTTCATTTACTTTTTTTTTTCAGTGATTAATCACTCTATATGATATTATAGATATGAATATTTTGATACCTTTGCAATGATCTCTCTGCTTTAATAATTGTCTTTTTTTCTTTGAAATGGTAAGTGTTTCGATAAGGGACAACTCAAAACTCATTCCCCAAAATTTTGTTTCCTTTGTTTCCGCGCCCAAGTGTAGAGTGAACCTAAAGACAACGTTATCACCCATATTCTCCTAAACACACGTTACGTGCATTCCCCAAAACGTTCTTGCTTCTATGTTATATCATCTGCCATGAAATCGTATTCAACAAATTAACAAAGTCCCCCAAGTAAGATTCTCATAACCTTTCGTTTTCTTTTGCAATTTTTTCCCAGGATCATAAACAAAAAAAATGGTGACCAAGAACGAGAAGAAGATGACGAAGAGTTACTTTGACGTTCTTGGAATCTGCTGTACATCTGAGGTTCCTCTGATTGAGAATATCCTCAGTTCTCTCGACGGTGTCAAGGAATATTCCGTCATCGTGCCGTCAAGGACCGTCATCGTCGTCCATGATAGCCTCATCATCTCCCAGTCCCACATTGGTAAAGCTCTCACGCAGAAAAAAAAAACATATTTCTCCTATTTTAATTCTTTAATATATACTTTTTTATCTGTATCATACTTTAATAAATGTCCCACTCAAAAGAAAAAAAATGATCGGTTTCGCGTTGCAAACGTCATATTCGGGAGCTTATTACGTAACACATCATTCACATGATTAACGGTTATTGTATCTTTTCCTTTTATAAAATTACTGGACAATTATCTTTATATTAAAGTAGAAAGACAATGCAATACTTCTCAACACATATTAATGTATTTTATTTTTGAATAATTATGTGTGCATGGTTGCAGTTAAGGCACTTAACCAAGCGCGGTTAGAAGCAAATGTGAGGGTAACCGGAGAAACTAATTTTAAAAATAAATGGCCAAGTCCATTCGCGGTTGTTTCCGGCGTACTTCTCCTCCTTTCACTCTTCAAATATCTTTACTCTCCGTTCCGTTGGCTTGCCGTCGCAGCTGTTGCCGCCGGAATTTATCCCATACTGGCTAAATCTGTAGCATCCATTGCAAGGGCTAGAGTCGACATCAACATTCTTGTTGTAATAACCGGTAACGTTTTTCTTTTTTTTCTTCTTCTTTTCTACCTTTCTCTTCTAAATTAAGATATGTTACGAGGACTAATGAGTCTCCAGTTTTCTTATATATGAATCACATTTCTTACAGCATAACTAAGGTGATTTTTTAATGGTTATAGTAGATGGTAGATATAATTAAGTATGTGTCTATACACTACAAGAAATACATCAAATGGCCAGGGAAATAATTGTGGCAGATACACAATATGTGTGGCTATTTAGTGAATTGCCACTGACGGCCACGAAACTATTTCCGTAGCTATACGATCGTTGCTAAACGTAAAACGTGGCGATTCGTGGCACAGTGCAACGACACAGCCACAGATTCAAATTGTAGCTATTCGCCACTGATTTGCCACTTCAAATCCTTGGCTATATTGCCACAGAAATTGCTACAATTAGCCACTAATAATCCTTGGCTAAGTTGCCACAATATAGTTGCATAAAATATTCTTGGCTATAATCTGCCACGAACAATATCTTAGCTTTATGTGTGGCCATTTGCCACAAGAATGTTTGAGAATTATCGTGGTTAATTGCCACTAATTGGCCACAAAAAAACGTGTCTATTAATTAACCAATTGCCACAGCCTATTGTGGCTAAATAACGTAGCAAGAATTTGACCATGCCAACAATTTTAAATTTGGTTTTTCATTATTTAATTATGAATGCTTATAGATAATTATTGTTAATTAAAATCAACAATGGAAATAAAATATATAACACATTAATATTTAGATTAGTTCAAAAGTTAACAGAACATATCTAATACATCTGTCACTAGAGAAAAGAACATTAGAAAATGTTCTAACAAAAAGTTAAAGTCGACATTGTTACAAAATACATAGATATGTCGACAGAACATTCTAAAATGTTCAACCAAAAAATTCAAACCAAACCCATTTGACTAACTAGTCTGAAAATAACCATCAAATGACTGGGGTTCCATGTCAGCCAAATTGATCGGAGAAGGGACATTAGTTGGAGGAACTTGATGGCCTGAAGCTGGAGACTGATGTGGAGAAGACACATGTGTCTGCTCTGAGTTGTTTGTAGTTGTTGATCTGAGAACAACAGAAGGATCAATCCCATTAGCTTCCAAAAGTCTTCTTGAAGCTTCCATAATAGCAGCAATGTCAGAGGCCATGGAGTTCATATTTCCCTGCATGGACTTCATATTCTCTTCCACCGAAGTCACTCTTGTCTCCAAATGCATAGTACGTGGGATAGCAGTGGATGTGGATGAAGTTGAATCACCATAGTAGCAATGAGCAGATCCAAGCCCATAAACACGTCCTTTGTAAGGTGAGACAACCTGTGATGAAAAACAAAACATACTTAATTCACTTAACAAAACCAGAAATAGCCAAAACAGATCATTTTCTGACTTCTTCCTATTGGTTTCTAAAGCAAAAAAAAAAAAAATTCAGAAACATAAGACCAGTCAAGCTCATAATAAAACGCAAAAGATAAAGACTCATTTGGAAACACAGATCAAACATTCTACCTATGAATAATCAGAACAAAAGCAGATTAAATGTTTGGAAAAAATAAACTTACCTCAATAAACAACTTGTTCAATTGCTGCACTGAGGGTGTTGTTGCAGTAGAACCTTCAACAGAATCAGTCATTAACCGTTCTGTTGCCGCACTCTCTACTTCTTCCACGATCTTCTTTGACCGGCCATCAGCAAAGGTTCCATCCTTGAAAGTGTGAGTTTTTCTCACAAGTTCAGGCAGCGATGGTTCCACCCCATCATTAGCAATCATCTGATACACATATCAGGTATTATTAGTAGAGTAAACTAGATATTTAACATTCAGAAAATATATGTACCATATCATATTTGATTTTGATGAATGGTGTTGAACCGGCTGTGTGCACATGTTTACCAAGACCCCCTTGGTCTGAGCAACGGTTTTCAGATGCAGTCTTGCTCTTTTTTCTAGCTTTTTCAGTCCCCCAATATGTCTGTAAAATATTCCAGTGCTCAGATGACATGAAGGGTGGCATCTTCCCACTCCTCTTGCGCTTGCTGATGTAGTTAGAAATCAGAGACATCATTGTTTTCTTCCAAGCTGCATGGACCATGTTGTTGTATATGGGATCCCAGTAATACTTTTGCTGCAACAAAAATTTAAATACTGCAATTAGTATTCCCTTATACAAATAATAAACTCTTAACACAAAATGTATACGGTGATTAGTAAACTCTTACCACAAAGTCTCCCCACCATGTTGATTTCATCTCCTCTGAAACCATGCTGAAATTGTGCCATGCTCCTGTCCAGTCAGATGTGTAGATCGATGTGCAATCATCAGTGAGGCACTTGTCGATTTTGAACCTTAGATTCAATAGAAAACAATAATTAAAATATGAGACAACAAATTCACAAAAATGTACTAACAGAAAATATACATGAATAACCAATAAAGCTAACCAGAGGCCATTGTTTTCTTTCTCTGGATGAATGAGAGGCATCTGAAGCCGAGATGGTGAAGCCATCAATTCTGCAATGCTGACGTCTGGGTAGCGTCGCTGTGGTCTTTGCACAGGAGGTGCAGGAGGGGCAGGAGGCACAACAGGAGGGGCAGGAGGCACAATAGGAGGGGCATGAGGCACAACAGGAGGGGCAGGACCAGGTACACCATTGTTAGAGCTGGTTGCCCTTCGTCCTAGATATGGTCTGGGAGGTTGCTGGTTAAAGAGTCGATTAATCTGCATATTAACCTCTGTTTGACAATTACATACAAAATAACATTAGTTTATAAACATAGAAAACAGAACAGAGGAAGAGGTATTGGTCAAGTCTAACAACACTACTGGACATGCAAGGGAAAAGCAAGGGAAGAACCCCAAATTATGAATGGAAAAGAAAAGGAATTACCTTGTCCAAAACAGGGGATGATAGTCAAGATTGGTGTATAACTTGGCTTAGACAATGAAACCTGAGAAGAAAAATCCCAAATTAGAAGACATACAGAGATAACAGTGGGCGTGGGTAATCAGAGTGGAAGGGGAAGCTTACAAGGAATAGAGAATCTACTGCAATAGAAGACAAAGATCCACTTTACCTCAGAGAAAGAAGAGAAGTGATTATTATAAAAGGATTAGGGTTACGGTGTGTTAGTGTCCTTTTAATATAATATATTAGGTTTTGCCACGTTTTCAAATTATTTAACAATGGTTTTGCAGATATTAGAATAAGCCACGACAAATCTCTACCAAAGTAATGGCTATAATGAAAATTTTATTATATAATTTTTGGCGCCAGAAGACTAAAGATGCCGCCAAAGTCACTAGATGGATTACCGCCAATTTTATACAACCAGCCACGATATTTTCCTTAGCAACATTGTAGCTATGATTAAAAAATTATTATAGTTTCCAAAAAATATCTTGGGCATAAAGATCAAAATTTTTTACCAAAATTATTAAAAACATAGAAATTCTATCAAATGGCCACAGCGATCCCCTAAACCACAAATCAGTTTAATTCCCTAAAATAAATTTGAAATACAGTTTATTAACTATATACAAAAACCATTATTTTCTCAAACACGTTTTTAATTAACTAATACTCTTATCTTACAAAATCATAAAATCTACATATATTAAAAATACTGGTTATTAAATTTTTATTTTTACCTCATTCTGATTCTGATTCTTCTTGAATTAAACCATCGTTATTTTCTTCATTTGAATCTGTATCATCACTTGTATTTTCATCTTCTTCATCGTCATCTGACGGCTCTGATAGTATTGGTGGATCATCCAACTCGAAATCATCATCTGTTTCTGTCTCAACTGTGTGTGTACTAACTTGAATAACATCACTCCGAACGACATTTTGATTGTGATTATCATCTTGTAATGCGGTTTGTGTGACTTCAGCACTGTCACGATATCCCCGAGGAAGAACCTTTGTAGCAGCCCACCATTCTTCATGACTTCTTCTAATGCGTGGATAAGGAATGTAACAAACTTGGTCTGTTTGCTCCGGCAAGATGAAAGGATCATATTTTTGGTATTCTCTACTAGGACAAACATCAACAATACCAGATGTGTGTCTCCGCATTCCACGTCCTTCTGTATGATCAAACCAAGTGCATTTAAAAACCATTGCTTTTAATCCAACAGCACCGTGATAGTCAATCTGGATTATCTCCTCGATCAACCCAAAAAACTCTGATTCTTCTGTTCCTCGAACACAAACACCGTAATTCATCGTTTTCTTGTTTTGGCCATGGGCGAATGTATGAAAATTGTATCCCCGAGTGAAGTAAATTGGCCAAGATGTATACTGACGCTTTGGACCTTGTACAAATTCAAGTAACCACAAAGGTGGCGTATAATCTCTGCTACCATCATTAATCTGCATATAATATATATAATATTAATTGTCTTATATATTATATAATGCATATATATATATATATATATGAATGTATAGTATCTTACATAGTCTCGACACCATTGAGCATAATTTTGCTCTTTAGCCGTCGTCATGCCGTCTTCAGTAATATCTGGTTGCATTAGTGTCATATACTCTTCAAACATCCTGAATAAAAATAGTTGTAAATAATTATTTGTGTAGGAGTAAAATATATGATTATGTATTACACACACACATATACATATATATATATATATGTATATATACCTCTCATATGGTGCAAGTTCTTCACAGTTTATCATTAGGAATGTTTGGAGGATATGCATGTCCACGTCATTTAACCAAGAACGAACAGCTTTTCCGCCAATGCGTCCAGCAGGTTGAAACATAGTTGGAACATCCGGATATGCGTAAGAAAATTGTAAGCCAGCATCGGAAGAGGGATCATGGACGACTTGTGATGCAAAATAATTGGATGTGAAATAAGAGATCTCCTCGTTTATACATTGTGCCACTATTGATCCTCCAATGTGTGCTTTGTTTTTTATTTTCTTCTTAAGATGGTACATAAATCTTTCAAACGGGTACATCCATCGAAATTGTACTGGTCCACCCAATATCGCTTCATCGGGAAGGTGAACTGGAAGATGCTCCATTACATCAAAAAAAGATGGTGGAAGAATTTTCTCCAAGTTGCAAATTTTCACAGCAATGTTTTCTTTCATGAGTTGAACATCTTCACCTTTTAATGTTTTCCCAGCGATATCTCGAAAAAAAAGTGCAATCTCTGTTTAAAAAGTAGATAACATATAAAATTTAATTAATACATTAATACTAAATTAATATAAAAAATAATTCTAATATATATATAAATATTTATTACCTGAAATCGCTGTGTGAACATTTTTTGGAAGTAGTTCTTGAAATGCGACTGGAAGCAGGCGTTGCATAATGACATGACAGTCATGACTTTTCAACCCGGAAAATCTTTGTGTATCTTCCTCAACACATCTTGAAAATGTAGAAGAATATCCATCAGGAAACTTAATATCATTCTTCATCCAACGTAAAAATTCTTTTTTCCCTTCCTTGGACAATCTGAAAATGGGAACCGGAGCTTTTCCGCGTTGAAGCTCCAACTCTGGACGCTTGCATATTGTTGCCAAATCCATCCTTGATTTGACATTGTCTTTTGTCTTTCCAGGAATATTCAAAACAGTGTTCATAACATTATCGAAAAAATTCTTTTCGATATGCATGAAATCGAGATTGTGCCTAAGAAGTAGATCTTCCCAATAAGGCAAATCCCAAAATATACTTTTCTTAACCCAGTTATGGTATTCACCATACCCTGTAATTGAGCGAGATGGGTTGTTGTGTCCATTACCTCCACAATCTATAGTTTTACACAACCCTTCGATGTTGTTAATTCGCTCATATAATATTTCTTCACCGTTCAGCCAATGAGGTGCCTCATCAAAAATGGTCTTTCTTTTCGTAAAAGCTTTGATGTTCCTCCTGTAAGGATGATTTGGAGGCAAAAATTGCCTATGGCAATCAAACCAGCTGTGTTTCCTACCATTGGGTAACCAAAAAGCTTTTGTCTCTTCGAGACAATATGGACATGACAAACGACCATGTGTCGTCCATCCAGACAGCATACCATATGCTGGAAAATCGCTTATGGTCCACATCAATGCAGCCCGCATCTTAAAGTTTTGCTTCAATGAGACATCATAAGCATCAGCACCTTTTATCCACAACTCCTTTAGCTCTTCAATCAGTGGTTGCAAATAAATATCTAAGCTTTTCTTGGGATGCTTAGGTCCAGGGACTAAAACCGAGAGGAAAAAAAATTCTCTCTTCATGCACATTCCTGGAGGCAAGTTATATGGAGTAACTATAACAGGCCACACAGAATGTGACTGACCATTCATGCCAATAGGATTAAATCCATCTGTAGATAATCCCAAATAAACATTTCTGCTTTCAGAAGCAAATTGAGGGTGTACCTTCTGAAAATGCTTCCACGCGGCTCCATCTGAAGGGTGATGCATCTCTCCTTCAGGAGACCTATGCTCAGAATGCCATCTCATATGCTTTGATGTAGCCTCGGATATATACAGCCGCTTCAACCGATCAGTAATAGGCAAATAAAACATTCTTTGCTTGGGGATTCTTTTGCCACCTCCAACTCTTGGTTTATATCGATCCTTTTTACAGAAACGACATTTTTCCAGCTCTTTGTCCTCACCTCTCCAGAATAGCATGCAATTATCCTCGCATACGTCTATTTTTTGAACCGGCAATCTCAGCGATCTCAATAACTTCTTTGTTTCATAATATGACTTTGGAGCTTTATTACCCGGCGGTAAGATCTCTTTGATTGTCTGCAAAAGTTCATCCACACAAAGCTCTGGAAGATTATACTTGGTCTTGATGTTCATCACTCTAGAAGAGAGATAAAGCTCTGAAATCCCATCCGCACATCCTTCGTAAAGAGGTTGATTTGCATTCCTCAGCATCTCAAAAAACATTTTTGCATCATTGTATGGCTCCTCCGGTATTGGTTCTGCTGTTGATGTATTTCCCTCTCCAAAATTTTCAGTAGTATCACCATAATTTTCTTCTTGAAAGTAGCTAGAATTGTTGTATGGGTACTGTTCACCCCAATTCTCACTTTGAACGGCAGCACGCGTGCTTGTTGAAGCTTCACCACCTTCATAGCATCGTTCACCATGACTCGTCCATACGAAATAGTTTTTCGTAAATCCCTTCATATATAGGTGACTTGCCACTGTATCCATATCAAAACGCTTATGGTTCTTGCATTTTGTACATGGACACAACAGAGTTCCACGTTGGATATATGAATCTTGTTGACGGACAAAATTAAAAAAGAACTCTAACCCTTGAACAAACTCATGCGATACACAATTTCTCTCACTTTCTAATCTCTTATACATCCACTCTCTTGAACCATAATAATCCGACATTTTTTGTAAAACGTTTGTAAAAAAAATGTGAGATGTATGTTGTGTTCTCTCTGTCAAAATGACGAAGATACATTGATATATATAACATCGATTTGGCCAGAGATTTGCCACGATTTTATCTCCTCACCCGTGACAATTGGATTAGACACAAAGTAGTGGTCACAGTAAATTCCTGGCCAATTTGTGACAGTAATTAATCTATCCACTAGCTTGACAAGACCAAACCAATAAAAACAAAATACTCAGAAGACTTTTGTGACCACAAAGAATATATTCACTGAATTCAGTCTCCTCAACTAAACTAGTGACTGAAAAAAATTGGTCAGTGATAATTTGTAACCATTTTGTTGTAAAATCAATAAAGTAAGTGATATAAAAAATTATGATTAATTATTGTACCGCCAACTTGCTTGGCCAGAGATATTACTTGGCTGGAAAGTAGCTAAATGGCCAGAGATAAGCTACGTTAGAAAACGTGGCTTTCTTTTTTTTTTGCCAAGAATATATAGTGTAAAAATCGTAGCTAATGGCTAGGGATTTGCTACGTATAAATCTGTGGCTTGTTTGCCACGCATGAGCCATGTATTTAGCCACAGATTCTGTAAATAAAAAATTCATGGCCGGTTGTAGCTATTTCGTGGCTAAATGTTGGCTACAAAAATTTCTCTGGCCAAATCC
The DNA here is from genome assembly GCA_018703725.1 of Brassica juncea. Lineage (NCBI taxonomy): Eukaryota > Viridiplantae > Streptophyta > Magnoliopsida > Brassicales > Brassicaceae > Brassica > Brassica juncea. The sequence goes on from CM031939.1 coordinate 61,834,639, forward strand.
CTTGCTGAATAATAGATTTCTTGTAGTGATATAACATTGTGATGGGTCAATTTAGAATATTATGGGCAGCATAAAGCAGTTCTGTTCTGTAGTTGTTGTGTTTCTTTTCCTCTGCATTTGGCCTTTTAGTGCTACTTTGAAACCACAAGAAAAGAAAAAGAAAAAAAAAAATTAAAGCTGCTTTCTTGCAACTTTTTTTTTCACCAAAAACACTTTTAAGATGTAGTTTCTTCTATTTTTTAAAAAAAGGTAAGCCTAATGGACGTTAGATTAGCCATAATTGTAAAATCAATAATTACTCAAAATATGAATTCAAGCTCAGTTCTTGTGAACTCATTTGAGGTTATTAAAGCTAATACTCTTCTTCCGTTGCTTAAAACAGTGGGAGCAACACTCGGTATGAGAGATTACACAGAAGCTGCAGCAGTTGTCTTCTTATTCACAATTGCTGAATGGCTCCAATCTAGGGCTAGCTATAAGGTTCTTGCTTCCACCATTTAACTTTTCTTGTTACGCAAGTTTCCAGTATATTGGTTTTGATGTAAATAAATTTTCAGGCAAGCGCGGTGATGCAGTCACTGATGAGTTTAGCTCCACAGAAGGCAGTGATAGCAGAGACTGGAGAAGAAGTTGAAGTGGATGAGCTCAAGATCAACACTGTTATAGCTGTCAAAGCTGGTGAAACCATACCCATTGATGGAGTTGTTGTGGATGGAAACTGTGAGGTTGATGAGAAAACTTTGACTGGTGAAGCCTTCCCTGTGCCTAAACTGAGAGATTCAACTGTTTGGGCTGGAACCATCAATCTAAATGGTTACATAACAGTGAAAACAACTGCTCTAGCTGAGGATTGCGTGGTTGCTAAGATGGCAAAGCTTGTGGAAGAAGCTCAGAACAGCAAAACAGAAACTCAGAGATTCATAGACGAATGTTCTAAGTACTATACTCCGGGTTAGTAATCAGCCACTGGTTAATGTTACACATTGTTTGTGTTCTTGATTAAGTCCTCATATGCTCTTACCTTGAATGCAGCGATCATTCTCATATCGCTCTGTTTTGTGGTTATCCCATTCGCATTGAAGGTTCACAACCTGAAACATTGGCTGCACTTAGCACTAGTTGTGTTAGTAAGTGCTTGTCCTTGTGGGCTTATTCTCTCAACACCAGTAGCCACTTTCTGTGCGCTCACTAAAGCAGCCACATCAGGACTTCTGATCAAAGGAGCTGATTATCTTGAGACCTTAGCCAAGATCAAAACCGTTGCTTTTGACAAAACTGGGACCATCACTAGAGGAGAGTTCATCGTCATGGATTTCAAGTCACTCTCCAGAGATATAAGCCTGCACAGCTTGCTTTACTGGTGAGAACCATCTGATTCTGATCTTTCAACCACTTTAGGAGAACTTTCGTGAGAGTTTTGGAATATGATTTTTGTTAGGGTATCAAGCGTGGAGAGCAAGTCAAGCCATCCAATGGCTGCCGCGCTTGTGGACTATGCAAAATCTGTCTCTGTTGAACCTAAGCCTGAAGCTGTTGAAGACTACCAGAACTTTCCAGGAGAAGGCATTCACGGAAAGATTGATGGCAAAGAAGTCTATATTGGGAACAGAAGGATTGCTTCAAGAGTTGGGTGTTCATCAGGTGCATATCAAATGAATGCAATGTTGTTGATTTTGTATAAAAGTTAATGGTTCTCTGCTTTGGTTTGTGTACACAGTTCCAGATATAGATGTTGATACTAAAGGAGGAAAGACTGTTGGATATGTCTATGTTGGAGAGACACTAGCTGGAGTTTTCCACCTCTCAGATGCTTGTAGATCTGGTGTAGCTCAAGCAATGAAAGAACTAAAATCTCTGGGGATCAAGACAGCAATGCTTACCGGAGATAATCAAGCTGCAGCAATGCATGCTCAAGAACAGGTGAGAATCACACTTTGAGTTTAATGCTTATGTTTAGAGACTTGACATATTATATTGAACCAAACAGCTAGGGAATGTTATGGATGTTGTACATGCGGAACTTCTTCCAGAAGGCAAGTCCCAAATCATCAAAGAGTTTAAAAGAGAAGGTCCAACGGCTATGGTAGGAGATGGTTTGAACGATGCACCAGCTTTGGCTACAGCTGATATTGGTATCTCGATGGGTGTTTCCGGCTCTGCGCTTGCAACGGAGACCGGTCATATAATATTGATGTCTAATGACATCAGGAGAATACCACAAGCGGTAAGGCTTGCACGGAGAGCTAAAAGAAAAGTGGTGGAGAATGTGGTCTTGTCCATCACTATGAAAGGAGCGATTCTTGCTTTGGCATTTGCTGGTCATCCTCTGATTTGGGCAGCTGTGCTTGCGGATGTGGGGACTTGTTTACTTGTGATCCTTAATAGCATGTTGTTGCTTCGGGATACATACGTTCCTGGAGACAAATGTCATAGGGCTTATGCTCCTTCTATCTTGAAGGTGGAGAAAGGTGAAGGTGATGTTGCTGGAGATATGGAAGCTGGTTTGTTACCGAAGCATTGCAAGTCAGGCTGTTGTGGAAAGAAGTATCAAGAGAAAATGATGAAACTAGATAAAACCAGTTCGGGCCATGGTCACTCTGGTTGCTGTGACAAGAAACAGAAAGACAATGTAATGATTGTGAGGAAGGGATGTGACTCTGGGTGTTGTGGTGACAAGATTGAGCAACCAGACCAAGACGAGGTGAAACAAAGCTGTCACAACAAGGCTGGTGACTTAGTGGAGATAAGGCTGGACATTGGTGATGGTGATTGCAAGTCGGGTTGTTGTGGAACTGGCTCAATAGTACAGGAAGGTTCTTCAGCCATGGTCAATCTGGACGAGGAGGTGAAAGTCTCGGTTAAAGATTGTTGCTCAAGGCCTGCTGCTGATCCCGTCGTAGCTGCTAGCTTGAAAGTGAAGAGCGATGGGTATTGTGAGTCGAGCTGCTGTGATAGTTCAAAGAAAGATAAAAACGAAGAGACATGTTGTGAGGTGAAAACGATGGAGTCTAACTGTAGCAGCAGAGTGAGGAGACACAGTCACAGTCACAGTCACAGTCACAGTCACAGTCACAGTCACCACCATGAGTGAAAGAGATTGTTCTCATCAACAAGGTGATGTACTATCTATTAACAGAGTAATCTGAACGTGTAACTTTTTTTTTTGCGTCTGAGATTATAAGTAAAGTAACTTTTGAAATGGCTGGAAGGCTCGTCATACAAATGAAGAATCACATATAAAGTTCCACCATACGATAAATGTTGTTGTGTAAATACATATTCTCAGTGTTAATACAATGGCAAGAGTCTTCAGTTTTATATATATTTCATAGATTATCCAAGTTACAGCCTCAACACCTAACGTAAAACCACAAAACTAATTTAGTTTAGTTAGTTAGTTATTTCATAGATTATCCAAGTTACAGCCTAAACACCTAACGTACCACCATTAGTATTGAATAATTTCCAGTTTTATTGTCAAAGTTTTTGGGCCATATCTTGATTTCAATGTTTTGGGCCAATCTTGATAAGCAAACTAGTAAAAAGAAAAGGGCTAAATATACAAAAAACATGGTGGCCAGTGATGGGGTGATCTTGGACAGAGATTATTTTCCTCGAACCAATACCGCAAAAGCACTTGCGTAAGTAAAGCTTTATAATCATGTGGAAAAGCATATCTGAACAGAAAATAAAGATGTATTTTTGGTGTTTTGTAGTAAAGAAGCATGTGGTAAATATAGTATTCCCTGAGTGAGTTGAGGTTCATGAATCATGACGTAAATGCAAAAAGAAAGACAAGGTTTCTTTCTTGTTTATCTTTATATCTGTTTGAATTACACACACGAAAAAAGTTAATTACAAAGAGATAATCCTGTTTTTTTTTACAATTCCAAGTTATGGAAAGTGGTGTAACAACACACTTTTACCGGCTGTAATTTATTAATTAAGATATATAAGTTCACTTTAAACTGAATTTTAAAATATATAAAATACAGTTCAAAACGAGCTTGAAGATAGTTTTGGGTGAAAAGATTATGCAACTCCATCTATTCCTAGCTTTCCATATTCAAAAAAATCAAAACAATATTTTCCACATATCGCCATGATTATAAGATCTATATTTACTCAAAATGATAAGAATGAAAAAAGAAAGCAGAAAATAATGGAACAATTACAAATTTACAACAGATTACTTAACATGTAAACTTTATATCCTTCCGTTTTAGTTGCATTAAGAAGATTTCAAGACTCGGACTAAGGCTAATTACAATATTTACAAAAATTGGCGTTTGCAAAACATATTTACAAATAACACCCTTTAAAACATAGTCATTACTTCATTAGGGTAACATCTGAAAATCATCAAAAGTAAATGGACAGATATGTAATTAAAGAAAAGATAGGAAGACCACCTTTACTTAAATTTGACTTGGTACACGCTTTCTCAGTCTCTCTCGCGAATCACGCTCTCTCTCTCTTTCTCTGACACTGTGCTGCTAAGTCCTCTGTTGCAGTCTCCAATAATGGCGTTTTCTAAGCCACTTTTCTTTCTCTTCCTCGTTACGCTCTCCCTTTCCCGGGGATTTGCTTCTTCTTCTTCTTCTTCCTCAGAGAACAATGGTTGTAATGGTGCACATGAACACTGTTTGCTCCAAGAACTCAAATCCACCGTCTCTTCTCTCCGTGAGTCTAACAATCTCTTTGACCCTTTTCGTTTTTCTTTTCTAGATTTTCTCAGGAAAGTCTGCAACTTTCTACCTACATTGTCTACATGATAAACAAATGTTTAGTCTTTTAAGTTTTTCTCTATGGTTTAGCTGAACTTTTGCTTCTGAAGATCTGTAGGGAATGTGAAAAAAAAAACGTTTATTTGATTTGTTGCATTGCTTAGGAAGTTGTGAAGAAATGAGTAACGGTTTCCATATGAAAGTTATTGTGTCTCTTTGTTTGGTTTCGTTATAATCTTTGAGCTTCCGTTATGTTTCTGGAAATGACTTGTAACGTTTTTTTTTTGTTTATGTCCAAAAGTTGAGAACTTTTATAATTTTTCATATCTGTTGATTTGGTTGAGGCTAACAGTTTCAGAGTCTTTTTCGTTTGTGTGTGTGTGTGAAAAGAATCAATCATCAAGGAAAAGAATCAAGAACTGCATAGCAAAGAGGAGAAGATTCGAGTATTGGAGTTGTATATCCGGGAGAAATCCTACTTGTTTGAGAGTGAGATAGATTTTTCCCACGTGAGATCTTCATTCATCTCTGGATTTGATTTCGTTTGTTTAAAACTAGATGTATAAGAAAGTTATTTGACTTTTGTTTGTTGTTAAATGCTTTGTTTAGTCTGAGAATCCGGTGAAGCACGCCAGCGAAGCAGAAGAAAAGGTTTATGAACTTGAGAAGCAGGTTGGTTTTGTAGTTTGAGCTCTTTATGTATTAGCCTTTTGGCCTCATTACCTTTATTCTAAAATTTTGTTTGATGCTTCTGCATTGGCAGGTACTGAGACTTAAACGGGAAGTGGAGTTGCAGCGTAATAAAAGGCTCGAATCAGAGGCTCGAGCTGAAACCGCAGATGAGAAAGTTGAAGAACTTAGCTCAAAGCTTGAAACTGTAAGCTGTGATGTCGTTTAGAGATTTTTAATTAATGTATACATTCAAGAGCTTAATGTACTTTCTCTCTTCCTTTTACTCAGATTGATGTGAAGTGGTTCCTGTCTAAGCTTCGTCTTAACCCGACCAAAACTCAGGTTACTCAAGAAGCTAATCAAGACACATAACATGGCATAATCTTTAGTGAGTACTCCTCTAAAGCTCTTTTTTCATAGTTGCAGGCATATCTAGTGACTCTATGGCACCAACATCTTAGCCCAAATCTTCATTTCACTCTTCAACAGGTTTATTTCGATTCACATCAACCCTGAATGTCTTCAGCTTCTTCACTTACAAGAGAAGTCTTTACTTACTTTTTCTTTTTCTTCAGGTTTCCCTGAAAATTAACCAACTCAAGAAATGGTCAGAGCCTCACATCGAAACCATGAACTCAGTGAGTTTTATTCTTACTGCAAACTTATTTGCTTCTCATTCACTTGATGATACTCAATTCTGAAATATTCTTCCTCTTGGGCTGTACAGAAATGGATTCCAAGCATCAAAGAAGCTTGTGTAACATTAACCATTTATTTAGAACCAAAGGTTCACTACTTAACAGAGAAGTCCATCGAGGTGTTATCTATGTCTAAGCAGGCTTTGACTCCACATCTCATCCAAGGCGTTGATGTCTCACGCTACTATCTTGAGGTTTAATATGTTTCCATCTTCATTCATTCGACTCTGCTTCTCTTCTCAATTTCATTTAAACATTATAGGACGAATGTTTGTTTTTTGTGTAGGTAATCAGGACACATACAGCCCCATACACGAGCCAAATTACGACCATAGCGAAACCACACTTGGAAAAAGTACAAGTCGTCTTAGAGCCATATACCGAGAACGTAAGGAATGGCTTAAAGAAGTTAGTTGACTCCACCAAAGTCTACCATCAGCAGGTATGTATAGACCATGTTTCCTTTTAGCTTCTTGAATTCAATATTAGAGTTTAATAAGCTTCACTCTGTTGAAAACCAAGGCTCAAGAAATGCTGAAGAACAATGAGATTACAAAACCGGTTGCCACCATGGATTTAGCTTGGGTTGGGGTACGTGTTCTCTACCATTTCGCAAATGCATTACATAATCTTCTCAAAGTCTTTTAACTTTCTAAAAGCCCTTTTTGTTGTACTTCAACAGGCCACAGCTTTGATTGGTTTCCCTCTCATATTCATCATCAAATTTCTTTCTGCAGTCTCCAAGTAAGCTGTGAACATCTTTTAAGAATAGTTTCAATCCTTTGCATCAGAAAGTAGTTACTAATATGCATCCTTTGTTTACGGGTGAAACAGTCCTAAAGGGAAGAAGAGATACAGCCATAAACAAGAACCAAGTATCGGATATCGCCGAGCCAAACGCCGTCATCCTCACCATTGAAACAATATAAACTATATAACTTCAGGAGATCAAAAAGGTTTTGTGACATATACATCATTGGTTTTGGTTCCAATTAAGATGGTTACTGAAATGGAGTAACTCTTCTTTTGCAGGTGGTTTGTATTTACCTTTTTGGACTCTAAGACTTATTACAGTTGTTAGTTTTAGCTGAAGAAATTGAGCAGAGCTGTTCTCTCTCTCTCTCTCTGTAGTGTGACAAATCTTAGAAGAGAAAGAAAAGAGTTGTAAAACTTTCTCACATTATACAAATACATTGGTCGGGGAATTTGACTTCACATGTTTATCTATCTAGGCCCAGCTCAATTGGGCTTGTACAATTCGAACTAAAAAAAAGCCTTGAGTAAACGGGTTTATACTTTATATATTTAGACTGAAATTTTTTGTTTTTTCTAAAGGATAAATCATGTTAAAACCAAAATTAATGCTATTATTTTGTGAAGACAGAAGGAGAGAAAGAAAAGGACAAGAGAGAGAGGGTCAATGTCTATAACGACTGTTTGTGTCTGATCCATATTCATGTCTTTATATGTCTCCTCCTTAAAAGGGTCGCTTTACACTTACCCTCTTTGTTGCTTTAGCTTCCATCTCTCTTTTCAAATAAACCTCCATTATTGTGGGATGTCACACTTTATATTTTCTTACTTGAAGAAAACGATAAAAAGTAATTGAATGGTCACACGATGAACTACGTGTTCACAAAATGTATAGGATGCTCTATTCAAAAATGGTATGACCCTTTTGTGTCTTAGTTATTTAAGTTATCGTTTCTCATATATAAATTTCTTGAACACTCTTTTATATTAGTAAATCTTACCAAATAGTTATGGGGTAAGTTAGGGTTGGGTTGATACATTGACTGTGAACTCCCTTGGTTACCGCTTAATGTTAGGGATACCATGATTGCCTAGGACTAATTACATATTATGAATTATTAGAGCTTTGCAATAAGATAACATTAATTTATGTTTATGACATCTCATAGCTAAACTGAAGTGAAGGAAGAACCAAATCTTTTTGACAAAAAAATATTATGTTTATGCTTCTCAAGGGTTAGTCTGATTGTTTAAATTACGAATCGTTATGAGATTTCACCAAATTTGCATGAGTATTTTTGCACTAAACACAATGAACTAGCAATTACGATTTTAGTGATGGGAAGAAAACATAGAAAAGTTATAGAAGTAAACTGATAAATAGACACTCAAACTAAAGGTTTCTGAGGAGTAATCTAATTTGACTTACAAAATTACAAAATGATACTGAAAAAGATTAACAATTGTCAAATGGCGTTAAGACACATCAAAGCAAATGGTCAACATGAGGAGTATTTACATGCAAATGTGATAACTAATAACCAAAATCTGAACAAATAAAGGACATTCAGATCAGATCCACTGAATTTATTTCCTGATGACGAAATTGCGCTTGTGACATGTACATATTACTGGATTAACAGAAATGGAGACACAAGTAAACAATAACTATTGACAAGGATAGTACTGGTGTTTGCCTACAATATATACACAGACACACTTCAAGCTTAACCATGGTTAGTCGCACGAGCTATATGTCCTATGGTCAAATATGTTTTCATTATTAATTTCTTATATATCAATTCCAGTTCATATTACTATTTTAGAATTATTTGAAATTGAATTGGAATATATTTTTCTGATTCATATCATAGATAACAAATACTAAAAGGCGACACAGCCTTCATAGATAAATCAATGTTACTTTAAGTTAGATTTTTATACACGATCAATTCAATTCATAAGCACTGCCACAAAAAGCTGACACAAAAAGGTATTGCGAGAAAGAGAAAATCTCTGTTAGAATATATGCTTTTTTATATATAAAAAAAAATCCTTAACTGAAAATCCTTTAGATTTTGGTGAATTGATTTAGTAATGAACTAATATTTCATAAATGCCATAAATCTTGAAATATTTGGTTTATATTTGTGTAGATAATTGGATAGTGAGTTTCTGTTTGCGTATGGCCTAGATGAAAAACACTTCTTATTAATGTGAAAGCTGTCTCTTATTACGACAAGAAATACAAAGACACATGCGGAAATTTATTGAGCCTTGTTATGATCGTCGTATTGATAATCTATGTCTTAGTTGGAGATCTGGAGTAAAGTTATGGTCTTGAAGGAAAATAATTATATTAAACTTTTCTTTCTTCTATATCAAAAATCACATTATATGACATGAATGCTATATTCTCTATTCCAAAATAGTTGATATTTTAGTTGAATACACAAAAATTAAAACATCTATTTTTCCGAAAAACTAACATTAAAAATATACTAAAAATAATTCAGCTAATCTTCAAAAAATAGTATTCTCCCTATTTCAATAAGATACATATTTTAGAAAAATCACACATATTAAAAAAACATATTAAATTTTGAAAAAATACATTATTTTTTGTATTGAATAATTTTCCATAAGTAGTAACCAATCAAAATTCAATAAACACAATTAATTTTCTTGAATTTACTATTTATCATTATTATATGCATTGGAAATGTAAAATATTGATCTTTTTGAAACAAAGTTTTTTCCTAGAACATGAATCTTTTGGAAACAGAGGGAGTATAAAACATAAATAGTCACACAATTTTCAATAAAATTGAGATTAATATAAAAAGCATTCCTAAAAGATGTATACTTTAGATTTTTCACACTTATTAAGAAAAACATAAAATTTTAGTTACAAATGCATTGTTTTTCTTAAAGAATTATTCTCCATAATTTCTAACCAATAGATTTTAATAAATATAATTATATTTTTTGAAATATACAATATATCATGAATAAATGTATTGAAAATATAAAAATGTATCTTTTGAAACGAAATTTTTTCCAAAACATCGATCTTTAATTTTAGGAAGAGAGAGAGTACCATGTAGCATAAAAAGCAATGTAGTTTAGGACCATGCAATACATATACCGTATATACACGTATATATACTGTATTTTAGACAGTCCCGTAAAGGATCACACAAATGGAACCAATGTAGGGCTTTTATATGTCGTTTAATTTTCCGTTTGAAGAGACTAGACTTAAAAAAACATGGTCAGCAACAGCAAATTGCTCACATGGATATCATCAACAAACTATCGTGTTTCGTAAACAATAAGATAAAATTTTAATGACGTTGGGATTATCAAACTGTAAAAATTAGTTTATTCAAAGGAAAATTAATGGCTTAGTTAGAAAAATAAATTGAATTGATAATGAATTAGATGCTTCTAATCAGATTTCAAGGAGATATGTCGGAAGCACCGACGACACGTGCGGATCCGTCACGTGCGCGATTTAACTCTTAACTCGTATATCGATATTTTCGTTAACTATACTGAAATCGTTATTATTTAAAAAAAATAATCACACTCCGTATTGTCGATTTTTATGCCTGGAATCAAGGGTTTGACTTACCAAATTGTTACCTTCTTTTGGGATTATATTTATGATTCAAAATATTACATTTTATTTTAATCTTGGATTAATTAGGGGAAAAATAAGACTAATAAAAAAAGACATGTGAATGAGTTAATGAAAGTTGAGAAAAAAAAAAGAGATAATATTTTTATTTCGAGTTTACCAGAAAGCCAAAAGCTCTTTCCTTCATATACACGAACCAACCCCCTTTTCATTTTCCCTCTGTGCAACAAAACAAAAAGCGAGCTTCTCTTATCCGATTCTGAAGCAGAAAATTAGCTGCAGAATCTTCAGATTCTCAAGAAACCAAGAAAGAGCTTTTTTTTTTAATCACTCACAGAATCTTCAAGAACTTGCCTTAGATCTACCACTGATTAAGGTTTGAACAAAAAAAAAAACTTTTACTTCTGTCTTAAATCTTTCTCTGTTTAATCGAACCCCTGTCTGATTTAATTGATGTGATTAAAAGATTGTCTATGTTCTTCTCTGTACTTTCTAAGTTTACTGTTTCAGTTCTCAGACCGATCTATGTTTTTTGTTTTGTTTTGTTTTGTTTTTTTATCTTCTTCACAACACAATCCGTGAGCACATTCTTACAGGAATCTAGCTGATAAATTTTCTAAAATTAGTTTTGGTTGTTGATATTTGAAATCTTCTTCTATCTCTGAACTGATCCTTTTGTCGGATTTTCAGGAAAGTTTTTTTTTCCGGGAAAATCTCGTTTGTTAGGTATAGAGTTGACTGATACAAAAGACTTAAGCTTTATAACATGTTTTAAAGTTTAACTGATTGCTTTTGTCTTGTTTGTTATCTTCTCTGTTCAGACAAAACTAATACTTTTTTTCATTTTACAGCCAAACACGGTCCTGAGTCTATCACAACAATGATTAACGTGATGAATCCGATGAGAAGTGGATCAGAGAAAGGCTTAGATCCTCAGCTATGGCATGCATGTGCTGGCGGCATGGTTCGTATGCCACCCGTGAACTCCAAAGTCTTCTACTTCCCTCAAGGACACGCCGAGAACGCTTACGATCATGTCGATTTCAAGAACCTCCCTATCCCTCCGATGGTTCTATGTCGTGTCTTGGCCATTAAGTACATGGCTGACCCTGAATCCGACGAGGTTTTCGCCAAACTGAGACTGATTCCTCTTAAAGACGACGACTTGGTTGATCACGAGTACAGAGATGTTGAAGATGGTAACGGTTCGGAGAGTAACAGCGAGAAAACGCCGTCGTTTGCAAAGACTCTGACTCAGTCAGATGCTAACAACGGTGGAGGGTTCTCTGTTCCGCGTTACTGCGCGGAGACGATCTTCCCGAGGTTAGATTACAACGCCGAGCCACCAGTTCAGACCATTCTCGCCAAGGATGTTCATGGAGAGGTGTGGAAGTTTAGACATATCTACAGAGGCACACCGCGTCGACACCTTCTCACCACCGGTTGGAGTAACTTCGTGAACCAGAAGAAGCTTGTTGCGGGAGACTCCATTGTCTTCATGAGAGCTGAGAACGGAGATCTCTGTGTAGGGATCAGGAGGGCTAAGAGAGGAGGGATCGGTAACGGACCTGAGTATTCAGCGGGTTGGAATCCTATCGGTGGAAGCTGTGGCTACTCTTCTCTTTTGAGGGAAGATGAGAGCAGTGGTTTGAGGAGAAGTAACTGTTCTCTTGCGGATAGGAAAGGAAAAGTGACGGCTGAGTCTGTTGTGGAAGCTGCTACGCTTGCTGTTAGCGGAAGAGCTTTTGAAGTTGTGTACTATCCTAGGGCTAGCTCGTCTGAGTTTTGTGTCAAGGCGTTGGATGCTAGGGCTGCGATGAGGATCCCTTGGTGCTCGGGTATGAGGTTTAAGATGGCGTTTGAGACGGAAGATTCGTCTAGGATTAGTTGGTTTATGGGGACTGTTTCGGCTGTTAGTGTCTCTGATCCTATCCGTTGGCCTAACTCTCCTTGGCGACTTCTACAGGTAACCCCTTCCACAAGTTACCTCATTTTGTTCTTTACTTTGTAATCTCTCTCTTTTCCAGTTTAGAAGTGTTGAATCCCACATCGGAAGTTTAGAAGGATAAACACTAATATGCAATGCTAAAGAAATAGTTAGGCTGTAATTAGACGTTTTATAGAAGATTATTGCTTAACCGGAAGTTTAGACCGATTTTTTAATACAAAGGATTTTGGCCAATCCCGCAAGTTGGTTTTAAGTTGGAAGACCAAGAAACTTAGTAGAAAGTTTGTGTTTTCAGGTGGCTTGGGATGAACCGGATCTACTCCAAAACGTGAAGCGGGTTAACCCGTGGTTGGTTGAGTTGGTATCCAACGTACATCCGATACCGTTGACTTCGTTTACGCCACCGAGGAAAAAGATGAGGCTTCCTCAGCATCAGGATTACAACACTCGGATCTCACTACCTTCATTCCCAAGCAATCCTCTTATCAGATCAAGCCCGTTAAGCTCTGTTCTGGACAATGTTCCCGTGGGTTTACAGGGAGCCAGGCATAATGCTCATCAGTACTACGGGCTATCATCTTCTGATCTCCACCATTACTACTCAAACAGACCTCCTCCTCCTCCTCCTCCTCCATCATCAGCTCTGCCTCTAGGGTTACGAAGCATCGATAGCAGAAACGAGAAAGGGTTCTGTTTTTTAACTATGGGGACATCACCAGGCAGTGATACAGAATCTAAAAAGTCACACATCGTGTTGTTCGGAAAGCTCATACTGCCCGAGGAGCAGAAAGGGTCAACGGACGTAGAGAAGACGCAGATTTCATCAGGCGGGTCGAACCAGAACTGTGTTGCGGGTTCTTCGTCAGAGGAAGGATCGCCTTGCTCCAACAAAGCTCATGATGCACTGGGTCTGGAGACAGGGCATTGTAAAGTGTTTATGGAGTCGGACGATGTGGGTCGAACGTTAGACCTGTCGGTTCTTGGCTCGTACGAAGAGTTGAGTATGAAACTCTCTGACATGTTTGGTATTCAAAAGTCTGAGATGTTGAGCTCTGTTCTCTATAGGGATGCATCAGGAGCCATCAAATACCCAGGAAAAGAACCTTTCAGGTAAAACATAAAGCAGAGTTTTGTGTGTTTGTCTCCTGATCTGTGGGGATGAATTAAAACATGTGATTATTAAATAAAATGTTTGCAGTGAGTTCTTGAAGACAGCTCGGAGATTGACGATTCTGACTGAGCAAGGAAGCGAGAGCGTTGTAGTATAACGAAAGCAGAGTGTTTTGTTGGAGCTTGGAAGTCAAAGCTTCAAGCTTGAAGTTTCTTTTTTTTTTCTTTTTATATTTATTTTGGTTCCATTGTTTTGGATTATGTAATTTTCGAAATATACAGTCAATCTATTTGCAAATAAAATAGATTCATCTTTTCTTGATGTGATGTCACTCTATTTACAAAATGTAAATCTAATGATTATAGCTTTGTAAAACTAAAACCTGGTTATTGAAATTAATCTTGAAATAGCTTTTTTTTTATTCCCTTGTCTACCATTGGAGTACAAGATCCGTTTAACCTTGGTTTAATATGGTTGAATAGTTAGGTTGCTGATTATAGTTGTGTATTGTATATATATATACATTTAACATGTAACTAGTGTACAAAAGAGAGAATCAATTATAGTAGTATATTATTTTGAAGCTCTGTATCTCTCTCTTGTTTCTCTCATCTTCTTCCTCTTGTAGTATCTACAATTCGTTTTACATATAAACCACGTATAGAATCTTACTGAACTAAACGTTGGTTGCATGGCTTAGTCAATAGGTTTCTTTTTTTTTGAATAAAAAGTCAATAGGTTTCTGTGTTCTTCATTGTGTAAAATTGTGTCTTTCGTTTTTTTCACAATCGTTTCTTGGGTTCATTTATAATTGTGGAAAGGTGTATGTATGAAAAGTATTAAATCTGGAAGACAGGTAGTTAGGGTGATGCGAGGGTCATGTCCCAAGGACATGCACAACAAACAATGGTCGGATCCTATGTCTGACAAAACATATAGTCCTCAACAACAAAGTTTAGTTGGATCTCCCTGTTTTCATTTATATCTGAGAATTTTATTTAAAATTTAATTTTCAGATGCCAATGTATACAAAACGAAAATTCCTTATCATATTCGGCCTCTTCTAATTAATTGTATTTACAATAATCAAAAGTACTATATATTCCCACCTAGGCTGTCAAAGTCAATGTACGTAGTAGTTCTAGCTCACTTTTAGACTTTCTTGTTTAATAAAAGTTCTAACACTTTTGAAAATTAATGTCCTATTTTCCTTCAAACTAAATTATTTTTTGTTCATCTGCACCCTTATGTATTAAAATTGCAAGTACAATCTCTTAACTGGCGTTAACATGGAACGAGCGATATTAAAGATCTAATTAATCAAAACTTTTATTCTCTGGAAACTATGTGCGGGTCTGACCATATGCATGAAACATGAACATAATTAAGAGTGTTAACTGAGAATGGACTGTACGTGTATATACATGAAACCGAGATATTCGAAATTCAGTATCATGTCTTGACTAGAGTTCACATAAATGGGACCAAAACTCAAATCTTATGGCTTTTAAAGGTATGAACATTGTATATAAAAATGACATTCGAGCATTAGTTACAAATCTGAATAAAATGAAAAATGAGGAGTTTAGATTATTCAGAATTGGTTGTGCCAACCCTGCGTCTGAAGTTGACTCTTGAACCACACATCACGTTCACATTTCACATCCCAACAAAAGATTATTAGAGAAAACAAACAGCAAAACGAGAGAGATACATGGGGGTCTTGATTTGGATTAATCATTTAATTAATCAAACAAGTCAATTAACTGGTGATCATAGTATATTTGTTCATTATAGGACAACATAATATCGAGAAGCATCAGGTTGATAATAATAATAATATCGAGAAGCAGAAGATGCTTAGGCTAGCTTAGGGTTTTGCAATAAACCTTTTAAACCATGGTTGAGTTAAGACGATAGAGACAAGTGTGACAAAAGTCAAAGAGGAGAAGAGACAGAGTAGCGAGTGTTGTGGCACTTTGAAATACCATTTCTTATAATGAAACAACCAACTTTAATAATATACAAATAAAAGGACAAGAGAATTAAAAAGAAGCACGAGGTAGACAAAGATTCGTGAGGCAAGGAAATGCCAACTCGAAGGCCTTTCTTTACGTGAAGAAACATCAATGCATGTGTCCCTCTTCCATCACCAAATACTATATCTGTCATTGTCTTCTCCTTCACGTTCGTTTTCCACGCAGTACGATTTTTTGTTGAACTCTTTATATATATATATATAATACTTTTTTTTTGTCACGGATATATATATAATATAATACTTAATCTCGAGATTTACAACCACCGAATACAATTTCGTAGCGCTTAACTTGCGTAACATTTTTAAAAACATTTGTGTACTCTTGACTAAAATATGACCTCAGGTTTGATCCGTGAGTGTTTAGAAAACAATGGGACTGTGGGAGCATATCTTCTGGTATCCATCTAGATTATTGGCATGCTCATGCTGACAAGAAATTTAAAACACAATAAGTATGTAAATTAATTAGAGCTTTCGGAATGAACAATAAATAATTACTCTATTCTCAATCACCTCTGGTTCTAACAAAAAACATTGTCTACCTCTTCGAAAAGTATTATTGTTATTCTACGATTTACGTACAACTAATATATACTACTGATTTACACTACTTTGTTCAAACATGATGTGTTATTACTATACATCCGCACGTTGTGACTTGTTCGGACCTAATCTAGTAATAAAACTGAAAACATATGAAGCATCGTCAAGCATCTAGCTGAGAGACAGTGTGATAGTTTCCAAATCCGACCACTACTTAAACTTTTATTTCACAGATTATTCAACATGCGTAAACTCACCAAAGGAAATATGGGCTTTCAATCGAAGCCCAAATTAAAAGCCTAATTAAAACCTAGAATATATACTAGACGGATCCATTTAGACATTTAGTATATAAATTGTTTCTCTTTGTATAAACCATTAGTATAATATTGTTTTGGTGTAAATGGATTCAATAGGATAACATGAACGGAATACATAACAAAATGGAATATAATTAGAATAGATTGTTTTTGGAATTGATGGACTAGCTCATTTCCAGCGTATATATATACCAGCCTAATGTTCCAATGACATTTCGATTATTTGTCTCAATCAATAATCAAATAATTTAATCCTTTTAGAATAATTAAAAAAAAAAATCATGTCATTTGAATAGGTGTGTCATTCAATTAGTCTCTTCGATGAGGAATAGATAAGATGAAAGAGAGGAGCAACAAAACATGATAAGTCATAAACATATAAGATTACGGGGTGTTTCAGACTCCATAAAATTAGAAACAAGCGAACTTCTCCCTTGTTAAAAGCGAAATTCTAGGAAACTTGAGTTTTAAACTTTATAGTTTTTTTTTCTGAACTTTTAAGCTTTATAGTTGTTTCGATTTCATTATGTAAGATAAGATCCAATTATAAAACGAAATTATTTTAGTTATAACCTCTACGACCAACATCCAACAATATATTACTACTACCTTTTGTTCTATAATACTTTTTTATTAATACCAAAGGTTTATTGGATTATATGTTTTATATTAAAACATTACAAACATCGTAGCAGCTACGATATTAGACAGTTTTGAATTTTGCTCGACATAAATCATATATTAATCTTATCACTCGGACAAGGATAATTGCAGATACATGTTCCATAAGCACCGTCGCGGTCACAGTAGCCAAGAGCTTTTATTCCAAATCTAACCCTGCACGCCGAACCACAATCGGGAATATAACGGCACGTACCAATAACCGCCATGCATCCCATATTATATTCAACTATATCAAACAAAACCAAACATTTATAAAGATTAAAAAGTATCAGTATACTTACAGGAAATTATCACATTTAAACTAGAATATATACCAAAATAAAATTTAAAAATAGATTAAATAATTTGTGAAAACAATTAAATATTATTTTGAGTAAAATTTAAAGGCAAGCAAATGTATACCTAAAGATAACGTCACAAGGAACATGATGGAGAAAACAAACAAAGAAGCTGGTTTTGACATAACGGTTTTTAATAACAAAAAGCTTTCCCTCTTAGTATTGATTATTAGTAGAATGATTTTAGTTGATAGATCTCTGAAAATTTGGGAGACAGCTAAAAGAACATTTATAGAACGAGATGACTAAGTTTCACATATATGTACAATTATTACCATGACATATATGTTTGAACACAAATTGTTTGACTGAGACTTACAAATATGGAAACATGAAAACTTAGAGAGACTACCAAGAGGGGATTTATAAAATTATGAGATAACCAAGTTTGGAAAATACGACAATATCTTATATCATATTGGTGAAGTCCAATACCTCATAAGAATTTGTTAATGTGGACTAATTTTAATTCACTGAATTACAACACATTGCAAATTATAATACTAATATCTTGGCATGTGTCAATTTAATTACAATATTATAAGTTTTATTTATTAATTTTAAATTTAGAATTGATAAAAAAGGTTTTGATTTGCCAAAATTAAGGTTTTAGTCTATGTAAATAATTAAAAATCAAATGAAATATACATGAAATATATCTCTAGCCAAGATACACTAAATGGTACTGTGGTATGACTTTTGTTTATAATACCACCTTTCACCGTCTCAAACTTCTAATTACAAAATTGTAGAAAAAGAATTAAGTTCGTAAAAATAAGTATTCGATACATGAGTTAAATTGTTCTGTTATTTTATCACATACAAAATGTAAAAAGTCAAAACACGTAATTTGTTTTGAATTAAAGAAAATGAATTTAATTCATTGACTATAAGAAATTTTGACCACTGACCAGGAAAAATACATTTTGACCAAGTTAAATGATTTGCAGTTAAGACTTATTTTGATCACATATATTAGTAAAATGTATCTTTAGTTTTTCTTAATCTGAATTGAGAAAACACTATGCATAGCTTATTGGAAAATATTTTTTAACTAGTATCTAAATTAGGAAATCTGTACTTAGTTATATTTAACAATTTATGTGCTTTTGTGGTCTTATGCACATCTATTCGCTTACTGGAATCATATGCAAATAATAAGGTTCTATCTTCATGATGAATTTGAAGCTCTTATGCGGTCGATGCATCTAGATTACACATGAGCATGAAGACAAAGTTGTTAACTTCAACATGTCAATCAGAATAAGCGATACCTGCAGCAAACGAACAACAAATAAGATTATCCAAAAAAAATCCATTTACATGCAAAAAATAGCACATGGACACGAAGACAAATTAGATGTTACCGTAATATGACACAGCATCGGTGCCTCCGATAAAAACTTCTCTCCATCCCTCAAACCGTTCTTAGTTAGGGAGAAAAAAAATACCAAAATGGTTGAAAAAAACATATGCCACCAAGAAGAATTGAGATCGATTGTGGCAAACCATATTTTATCGCTTTTATAATGAAGAGGAGCTAGCACAAAATAATTTAAATGTTGATATATTTCTGAAAAAAATATGAAACACACGAGAAACCACTAAATTAGAGGTCATAGTAGAAGAATGAGAATAATTGTTCCGTTATGGATCCCAATTTCCCTCTTTTCATTGAATGAGAATTTCGGTTGTACCTAGACATGTTAGACGACGGATCAGTCCGCGTCCAAATAATCAAACCTGATGAGATAGACAACTATTAAGCTAATTAACATTAATTTATTAATTCTAAGAAATCATCTCCAGGAAAACATTTATTTTTTTGCTAAGAAGTAAGAACAACAACGGATAAATAGGAAGAAAACATACAAAGAAGAAGATACAAGTTGCTAGGATCTTCTGTGTATTAAAAGAGAAGCATTGTCATTTAATGCGTTCACATTACGTTTACCATGTGGCAGCTTCACAATAATTTGAGAATGAATACGCTGACGTATCACATGCAGAGAGCTTCTCAGCCAAATTTTACATAAATATGTTCGCACTATATATTATTTTACGTTTATTCAATATAAAAAACACATACACAGTTCTACGGATTACACAAAGTTCTACATAGAAAGATAATTTACAAAAAAAAAATTACATATTGTTTAGATTTATTTTATTTTTACCTAATTTATCACTACAAGAAAAGGTATCACTACCCGACGGCCATGTTAGTCGATAGTTTATCGATAATAAGTGATTCCGATTGTTTCCCGACAATCAGAGTTTTGTCGAAGCTTGGGTCTCGGAAACTACCGTTTCTCGGAAATTTTGTGGGTGGGTTCCGATTGCACTTGTTGTCGGAAACAATGTCATCGGGATGTGATCGGTACGTTCCGATGAGTTTCTAAATAATCAATCTGATGGGTTTCCGAGAACTGAGTATTTTTAATTAAAAAATAAAATATTTATTAAAATTAATTGTTTTTAATTAGAACTTAAGACACTGCCGCCTCAGGAGTCCGAACCACCACGTACTCCTTCTCACTCAAAGCTGAAAGAAAGAGATCCGGACTGGCGAGAAACACGTCGAAGGGAACCACCATCCCTTTAGACAAATCCACCAACACCGAGATCTACTTTCCAACGGCGACAAGCTTCGGCTCTGATAACTAACACGCGATCTCCGGTGCTTCCCCGTCGTCCTCGTAACGGAGATTGTATGCCTTCAACGTACGAGCCACCAAAGCTCCAACTTTCATCGGGTCTCCGCACCATAGACCATCCGAGTCGCTGAGAGAAATGAGGAAGTACCTCCAAGACACTAGATCTGAAAGGAGTTGTATGGGCCGTGTGCAAGGTGCCGTGACGGTTTAAGGAGGTGCAACCGTGGTTTAGCAAGATTTTTTTTTTTTGCTAAATGAGCATAAAGTTTCACGGTGGTTCTTGAAGAAACAGAGTTGAAGAATAGATCTGCTTGAAATATAACAGGAAAAAATAATGAGAAGAAAAAGAAAAAAAAGAAAAGAGAAGATAAGATTTTTTTTTTTGAACACAGAGAAGATAAGATAAGATAAAAAAATAAGTGATTATGTTTATTAGTAGGGTTCGTTGTTACATTCCGATAAATTTCCGATGGGAAATACCGATGATTTATGTTTTCTGGGAAATTATTGACATTACCGAAAAAAGCTTCCGAGAACATATCGACTAAATGGTTTTATCGGAAATTTCCGAGAAGATTTTGAGAAAATTTTGCCCTCCTAGCTAAATTGTCGCTATGTTGTTGATAATTTTCTGATGACCCATTTTCTCGGAAATGGTGGTCGGCATTGGTGATGTCTTCTTTAGTGTATTCTAATAAACAAAAATGTAAGAGTGGCATCAGATATGTGAGATTTTGAAGGTATTCATGGTCCAGTCCATCGTCCGAATAATCAATTATCCGATTTCATTCGTAGCTATCCGGATAAACGGTGTCCCGGATATTCGGGAAAAAAATAGATTTTTAACCAGTTTTGATCCGTAAAAATAAATAAATAAATTAAAAATAAATAAAATCTAAAATAATATAATATAATAAAACTTTATTGCAAAAATAAAAAAATATTTACTTTTTGAATAATACTAATACCTAATTTAATAAATTTAGTAAATAAAAATATTGTAAAAATTATATAAATATATTATTTATATAAATTATATATATAATTCATTAAATATATGTATATATAAGCATATAACGGATCAGATCGAATATCCTTTTTTATAAATATTAGTATTTGTGATTGTTTCGTTTTTACGGATAGTGCATATTAGTATTTGTTTTTTTCGTTGAGTTATGGATATCCAGGTTTTTTTTCGAATTGAAAAGAATAACAAATCAAATCAAAATTTACGGATATTTTGCCCAGCCCTACATACATGTGCACATTGACGTGAACACCTATATAACTAAATATTTACTACAAGTGAGGATTCTAATTCTCTTTGGAAGCTGAAATTTTCTTTTTTAAATGTTTCCATTCATTATCGACCAAATTGTAATGAAATGATTTATTTTAATAATTTTCTTTTCTTTTTCTTCAATTATTATCTAAATTTGATTTGATTTTCCATGCATTTAGAAAATTATAATGTAAAACCATTAGTTTGACATCATAACTGTCTAAAATTCGTATAACATGAAATCAAGCAAACAATAATAGGTTTTGGTTATCATTGAATAATCTTAAAATCTCAAGCATTTTAACCGAATAAATAGAATAAATATTGATTTAGAATGTTTATTATATTTTAATAGATTTTTTTTGAAACACTTTTTTTGAAATACGTTATATCTTAATGAATTAAAAACCAAAAAAACTAACCTAAAATCGAAACGATTTTCAGATTAAACAGACCTAATATCTTCTTATCTTAAGAAATAATGAAATTAATAATATCATTCCACTCAATGCTATTGCGCGGATTATTACCTTGTTTCTCATTGTTTCGAATGGGTGTTCTTTAAAATAGTTAAGAAAATGTGATCTTCGTTGTTTTCTTCTTTGTCGTTAGAAAGTTTCTTTTATTAGTTGTTTCTATAGTTTTTGTTTTAAATTACCTATAATTGACATTTAAACAAAAGTCAGTTAAGTCACTTTTCATTTAATATTGTAGAATTATGTCTTTGCACGTGTCAATTTATTTTCTCTGTATCAATTTAATTATTGGTATATATTATGCCTTTTAATTACATGCTAAAAGAACAAAAATGATAAAATTAGAAAAAAAATCTAAATCGTAATCAAACATTAAAGATCAGATCATTGCATATATCATAATCATAAAATCACTGTCAAATATATATATGAAAATATATAATAAAAAATAAATTTGTTCCTAATACTGGTTGCCTGATCATAATGCTATAAAATTCCCTGTCAATAATCTCTCAGTCAATCAACTGAAATCATCATATTAGTAATTGGGAAAACATGGTCAAAACATCTTCACTCGTGCTCTCGGTTATCTTCCTTTTGACAGTTTCCTTGGGTATACACTAAAACTTAAGATTTATGCACAAAGATATTTCATCATTTATTTTTATTCATGCTTTAGTCATTGGTACCCCAAATATAATAGTTTATCGTAACGTTAGCCTCACTCACACACACACACACACACACACCCATATATATATATATATATATCATTTAGTTTCAACTATATTTCTTATAATTCGTTTGTGTTAGTGATTTCTCCTAAGTACTAATATTTTATTTTTGTTATCTAAATACTAAAAAAAAAAATTATTGGATGTAGTTAGACAAAATATGGGATGCACAGAGACAGAAGTTCTAGGCGACTGCAACGTTATACCCTGCGATACTTCTTGCAGACAGAAGCATGGACCCAATTATATTTTTACTTATTGTGATTACAGTAATCTTGGTGGTGGACGATGTTTATGCCAATACGACAGTTGTCCACCTGATAAAATTTAGAGATGATTTTTTGTTTTACAATCTTTATAAAATTTAAGGATGTATAAGAAGAATAAAATTCAAAATTAATATCATTGGCTTAAAAACATTAATAAAAATTATGAGATATAATGTTTTTTACACCTATATTACTCTACTCTAAGAAAAATGCGCATTACAATGGGATATTTGGAAATACCACGATAAATACTCTACTGTTAGGATATACGATGGTTAGAAATTGAGTTCCTCAGAAAATTGTTAAGATCTTTTTCAAAAAAAAAATTGTTAAGAACATATATATCCTTCTATCAATAAAAATTAATACAGAAATTATTCAGATTTCACAACTTTTGTGAAATAAATTCCCATAGATTTCCAACGAATAAGCATGTTTAAAAAAACTTTAATGGGTGTTCAAAGAAAAAAACTTCTAATGAAAATATAAAATTGTAAAATATTTGTATGTGCTAACAAGTAGTAGATCCGTAATCACGGTCGCTAGGACCAAACACAACAATCCTTCCTTTATAGGGACCAAACTGGCCAACAACTTTATGACTTTGTTGATTAACAATTTGATATAGAGTTAAGAAAGGGCTAATGCACTATCTAAATTCCTGGTCTCAGATTCAATGGACCCTGTTTATATATATAATCCAACCAAATAAAGACAAGGGAGGCCCATTACATTGGACATGCAGATTTTATACATTGTTAGCTAATGCTCTTAGAAACCCGGCAAACTAGCAATTTGGTTTACTCTCTGATAGGTGATTTCATGCAATCTATTTCTCATTGATCACTCTGAGGTTCCATAGCACTTTCACGTGTTTCTGGTGTTGCAGTTGGGTTACCACTTCGAATGCACACTTTTTATTTCCTTAACCAAAGAAACACCTAATCTGCAACTACTCTTCTATGAGATAACCACGTAGAATAGAAACAATGAAAATTTTAACAACCAACAATTATCTAGACTCGAGCAAACCTCTCTTATATAAACTGTGGCACTCAACCTGCATCTTCTCAGGTCAAGGCTGCATAAGCGGTCTTCTGTGAAGAATATTTGGAATACCGGAGATGTGACTCAACCAGGGAAGATGCAGATGGAATACTTTATATATTTCAGTGTTTTCTTTTAATCGTTTAATTTGTTAATCTTTATCTTTTGTATTACTATTCATTCAACGTTGTTCCAAGCTTCTTACTTATGATTCGTGCTATATAATGTCTTGAATAGGCGTCCAACCGGACCAAGCCATGTGTATTTTATATCTTCTTCTGTAAAAATCTTACTTTGTGGAAAACCAAACAAAAACCTAATCTGTAACTTATCTTCTTTTCAATGAAAATTTAACAACTAACAATCTTCTTATATAGTAATTAAGAAGTAAAATAACGTTTTCAGAATCAGTCTCACCGTGATTGATTATTAATATTCTTTAAAAAAAATAGAAGAAAAGAAGAAAGTGAAATCTATGATCATGCTACTCTTTTTGTTCTGTTCTAGTACTCTTGTTGAAAACATATTTGAAGACATGTTAGATCCACGAACGTACGTAATCTTTTTGCCTGAAATATGATCAGATTGCTATGTGTTCATCAACTTCGGTTGGTAAAATCAATGAATCATGCAAGAAAAAGAATCATTCCATACGAAAAAGAAGTTCACACAAAGACAAAGAGTCGATGCCTTTTGGTTTTCTCAACTCCTATTAAAAGGATATTAAGAAAAACTAGTTTCGTGATAACCAAATGGCTATCTCTCTAACATTGCGTACCACCATTCTTATCTCCCTAATCGCACTCACGTGCTCAAACCGATGTATATCGCATCCCCGACTTGCGTCAAGACTACTACACTCAAAATCAAACAAAACCCAAGAATCACCAAAGAAAAACACTGGTTACTTGCATTCCAAGATACCTCCCGTGTCCCGTCTAGATAACATGTGGACCACAGACACAGTGAATATCATCTCGCATGTAACTCCTATCACACGTCCAGCAGCATTCCTCGCGAACATCTCTATTGGCGACCCACCAGTCTCACAACTTCTACTCATTGACACAGCTAGTGACTTGACTTGGATCCAATGCCTTCCTTGCAAATGTTACCCTCGATCAATTCCATTTTACCGACCTTCAAGATCTTCAACTTACCGTGACGCTTCATGCGAACCCGCACCACACGCCATGCCCCGAATCACCCATGACGAAAGAACCAAAACATGCCAATACAACCTCCGCTACCGCGACAATTCAAGCACTAGAGGTACCTTAGCTGAGGAAAAGCTCACGTTTCAAACATCAGACGACGGTTTGGTCTCTAAACAAGACATTGTTATCGGCTGCGGACAAGACAACTCCGGTTTCACTCAATACAGCGGCGTGCTAGGTTTAGGACCTGGTAAGTTCTCTATAGTAACCCGCAACTTCGGTTCTAGATTCTCTTACTGCTTCGGTAGCGTAACCGATCCAACCAACCCTCATAACATTCTCATCCTCGGAGATGGCGCCAGAACCGAAGGCGATCCAACTCCTTTACATATATTCCAAGACCGTTACTACCTTGACCTCCAAGCAATCTCCTTAGGACAGAAACTTCTCGACATCAGAGCCGATGTTTTCAAGAGATATGGCTCCCAAGGAGGTACCGTCATCGACACGGGTTGCTCACGAACGATCCTAGCTAGAGAAGCTTACGACACACTCTTCGAAGAAATAGACTTCCTTCTTGGAGATGTTCTCACACGCGTTAAAGAATGGGATCAATACACGAAGCCTTGCTATGAAGGGAGTGTGAAACTTAATCTCTTAGAGTTTCCTGTCGTCACGTTTCATTTCGCCGGCGGCGCTGAGCTGACGTTAGACTATGAGAGTTTGTTTGTTGAAAGTGAGAATGGAGATAGCTTTTGCTTGGCTATGAGTATGAACACGTTCGATGATATGAGTGTTATTGGTGCCATGGCTCAGCAGCATTATAATGTTGGTTATGATCTTCTTACCATGAATGTTTATTTCCAGAGAACTGATTGTGAGATTCTTGATTCTTAATATAAAAACATGTTCTCCTAAATTGATACTTTTAGAAAGATTAGCAGGTAACAGAATATAATGCATGTATCATATAAATCTCACTATTATTTTTTTCAAATTAAGTTTTAAAAAATAAAAATAAACTAATTATACAAACAGTATTATTCATTTTTTACTCAGACAAAACTACCTTTTTAATTATTACTGCGTATTACAAAAACAACAATAATAATATTACAAGACCTCATGTACAGATCTTCATCGCTTGTGTCCCAAGGCAACCACTGGGATACTCACTTTATGCCCTCGGCTTCCTTTCAATGTAACCTCTCCGAAGCTATAAGCTCCGGTCACAGATCTCACTGTTAGAGTCACCGAGAAGCTTCTCGAAGCTCCGGCTCTAAGTGTCATTGCAGGAGGACTCACTTCGATGGCGATGGATGGCTCCATTCTCGAGGTGATTGTGTATGTTTCTTCCTCTTCTGCAACATTGGTCACTCTTCTTGTTATGATTTGTGTTCTCACGAGATGAGAAACGGCTATGGATGGTGAGTTGAAGTTTGAAGGATGTTTCATTTTGTAATTGCAGGGAGTGTTAGTGAAGTTCCTTATCTCATGGGCATCGATACCAGGCGTGGTGCACAAGAACCCTAAGTAATCCTCATAACCTACAAAGATACCCTAATCAAACATCTGAGGGTATAGGAACCGAGAAGTCTATGCCATTTGAGTAGAGAGATATTACCTGCATCAAAGATGAGACCAGGGTCTAGAGCAGAGCTTGGACTGACATGACCACTTCCATAATCAAAAGGAGTTGCTTTAACAAGCGTTACTGTCTCTGTATCAGAGTATTGTTGTGCTTGGAGAGGCCTTCCTGCTCGGTCCATGACTGTTGAAGTTGTCATCAAAGCTGACTTGATAGCAGCTGGACTCCATTGAGGATGCTTCTGTTTCACCAGAGCAGCTATACCAGCAATGTGTGGTGCAGCCATGCTTGTGCCAGAAATGAGTGCAAACCCTTCACCGACATAGTTAGCCTCGTCAGTTCCATTTTCAGACCAAGCAGACCATATCAGAGAGCCTGGAGCAAGTATATCCGGTTTGAGGAGATCAGCATCCTGAAAGCTGAAGTCTTTAGTGTTGGGTCCTCGAGCTGAGAACAAAGCTACTTCAGGTGCGGATTTGTGAAGAATAGGTTCCAAACCATCTCCAATGCTTCCTTCAGCTTTAAACTCCTTAACCCTTCCCATCCAATCTCTTGATGTCGTCACATTGTAGTAATCAATCAAGTCCTAGTGAAGAGAAAAAGACATTCCAAGTTGAGGAAAAGGGGTGAATAGCTAGTTAGCAAACGCATGTAAACTGTATATTTTACCATTGACTTAGAGACATCTGTAATCAGAATCCCTGGAATGCAAGAAGGGACAGGATCGAATTTTGTGCCTGGAGAAACATTTTCGACAACAAGGACGAATCCAGCAGCGCCTAGATGCTTGGCTGTTTCAGCAACTTTCTTGATGGAAGCTGAACCAGCCACAAAGTTGAAAGAGTATCCACAGAGCAGAATGTTCCCTTCGACCAGTTTTTTGTTCAAGACTTCTGGCTTCTGGCAATCTGATGGATTGTATCTTACACCAGAAGAACCAAGCAAAACATCATTTGCTGAGACCATCTTGTAAGAACGATGAGGTCTAGTAGAAGCTGCACAACACACATGTATAATTACAGGAATGACGACTACAAAGCAGATCATAAGGAGGAGAAGCTTACGGGATAAGCCTATTCCAGCAAGCATTTTTCCATTTCCAAGGGTAAGATGGTTCTTGTATCTGCGATCATCAATAGCAGCAGCTACAGTAGTTATCCAAGGGCTGTACGAAACCAGAGTTTTGGGAAAGGGACCTCCGTTTCCAGCAGCTTGAGCAACAAACACACCAGCTTTCACAGCTCCAAGAAGTGTAGCATCGAATGGATTTAAGAACGTTGTCTTTGTAGTAGCTGGAGGACTGTTTGGACCAACCGAGAGGCTCAAAATATCAACTCCATCATGCACAGCCTGCTCACAGAAACATATTTACAATTTGGTTCATCCAATTTAGAAAGTTGTGATAAGTTCTTTCTTACCATATCAATGGCAGCAACCACATCAGATACAAACCCTCCAAAAAGCCGATAAAGAGCTTTGTAAACAGCAATCCTGAAACAAAATAACTTTCAAAAGACATGCAAAGGGAATGTCTCCAAAGCCACCATTAGCTATTTACCTAGCACGAGGAGCCATCCCACTTGCTTTTCCAAACTCATAGCCATGCATCCTCACAGGAATACCGTTGTTCCCAGCTGCAATAGCTGCTGTATGACTTCCATGTCCATCACCATCCATAGGTGAAGCAAAGTCAACATCCGGATTAAACGCACCAGCTGCTTTAGCAGCTTCAGCAAAATGTTGCGCACCTATGATCTTCCCGTTGCAGAAGCTAACCTTAGTATGAGGATCATCTTCACATTTCCCTTTGTAACTAGGATGAGGACCATAAGGTACTGCTGTGTGGTGAGATGCAAAACTAGGGTGATGAGGGAAAATCCCTGAGTCAATAAAGCCAATAACAATATCTTCTCCTGCTCTGTCGTAGCCACCACCTGTGGGCCAGACATCAGTTGGTAATCCCAAAAACTGTGGTGTATGTGTGGTGAGCTTCCTCACTTTCCAATCTCTGCTCACGTGTTTCACACCAGGCACACGACTAAGCACTTCCGCCTACTAATATAGCGGAGTAGAGTAAGGGACAAGGAAAGAAACACTTAGAGACTATATCATGAATCGGATTTCACCTGAGCAGGGGAAAGATGAGCTGCAAATCCATTGATGAGGTGTTTATAGCTGTAAAGCTTTTTGTATGATCCTTCTTCAAAGAGCATTCCAAGAAGCATATCATGTTTCCTCTCGAGGTGACGGGCGTAAGATGTCACCAGTTCACTGACATACAAAAAGGTAACAGACTGTTAATCTAGCAAGCAGCATTAAACAAGGTGTCAATGAGATTAATGCTTGAAGAAGGGAGAACACAGGGTACCTTGTAGTATCAATTTTCTCATCAGACTCCACAGCAGTTGCTTCAAAGCCATTAACTCCGCCTTTGTAACTTATGATTGGATCTCCTTCCATAGTCACAATGTAAATCTCTGCTGACACAGTGAAGAAAAGTGCGAAAAAGACAACAACTTTACACCCGATATGATCCATCTAGCTTCTCACCAAAGAAGCTCAGTTTTGCTATAGTCTAATCTGCAGTAACAAAAACAGCATGAAAAGCATTAGCATCCCTGAAACAACTGATATATCTATCAACAGCAACAATCATTTAATTAGAGCCTTGTGTAAAAACCATCACAAACATAATCAAAGATAACAAGTTTATCTCACACACTTTCTCCAGTTCATAGAGCTTAGGAAGTAAGTTTTGATTCTTTCATAGGAAAAAGACAAAAAAGAAATTCAACATCTAACAGAGAAGACACATGAGGAACCAAGCACATGAAGAAAAGCCCCACTCCCAATTAACTCCAAAGATAGAGACTTGGAGGGGGGAATACATCAAAGATCAATCCACTTGAAAGACAGATACTGTAGAATGGTAAAACTCAACTCTCCTACACAAATTTAGCTAAACAAATCAACTAATATAGAAAGTTTCACCTCCCAGTTTTAAAGTTTGAAGAGGGATACAGTAACTACAGTAGCAACTGTTTGCTAATCAACCAGTGAGAGAGACATAAAAATATACTTGAGAGAAAAAAATGAGCACACTTTCACAAATCTTCCAAGCAAGGAATAAGCAACAATAACAAACCCAGAAACTTAAAAACAAAAAAAACAAAAAAAAAAACAAATAATTTGAAAACTCGAATGGAATAAAGCTTAAAAAGCAAAAAAAAAAAGAGAAACTTACTCTGATTCACGAAACGAATCAAGAAACTTCGATTTCTGAGTTTCTTTTCCTTTTGAAGGAAGGAGAGATCTTGCAAAATATCAAAAGAAGGAAACTTTAGAGAATAAATGAGGGATGAAAGTGTACTTCTAGTGAGAGATAAGCTAGGGAGAGTGTGTGTGTGAATTAAAAGATTTTAAGGGTTTTTGTTATTTTTCTTAAATTATTTTTTAATTATAATTGTTTTCTTCACTGTCTAGCAGAAAACGAACCATGGATAATGGAGACTCCATCACATTTGTTGTAACTTTTTAAAATAAAATATTATGTTTTATTTAACACAAAACTTTAGTGATAATTAGTAGTAGGTAGAATTCACCACAAAATACGAGGTTCTGTAAAGTATATAACTAAATAGTATTGTATTAAGTGAATCTATAGTTCAAATATTGAATATTGATCCATAATGATGACAAATAAAATAAAATTATAGTAATTGCTAACAACAATGTATAAAATAGATCAATAACGAGGAACTTTAATACCTTAGAAACAGCTAAACAAATGTAACTAGTTTCATTTTGAGTTCCAAATATTTTCATAAAAGCTGGTACTATTGACAATTTATATAAGTGAGAAATTTGACCATTCGAGTCATTTCATTCATAGTTGTTGTGAGATGTCAGTAAGAGAGACGATTAAAGGCGCGAGTTTTCTTGACAACTGGCAATTATATTACAAAATTGCCCTTGGGACAATGCATATTGTTTGAAGAACACTGTCGACTTATCTGTGAAAGAAAAGTCCAAGGAGGGAGAGCAAAAATATAGTTTGACTTATTAATTGATGGAAAGGCAAAGAAAAAGTAGAAAACCAAGAAAGTTATAAAAATTTAATATTAAGTTAATAATCTAGAGAGACATAAAGTAATGTTAATGATGTTTGATTGGAATTCATGTTTCAATCATATAACGCGGTTTTCCTCCGAACGCATTATGAACACAGTTAATATCACTCGATTGTGTTTCTTTTTTGGATTACATATTTTTACTCCATAACAAAGTACTTATTACGCTTTTGAGCCTATATGACATAATAATACTAAGAAGACAAATGGTAGATAGTTTGTAGGAGAATCAACTGAGAGTTTTGGATAAATAGCTTCTTTTTTTTGGGTGCAAATGTTAAAAAATAAATAGCTTATGTTATTGACTAAGTTCTAAGCTTTGAGTTGAGAATTAATGTGAAAGGTGTTTGTAATGTAGTTAAGTAATTGGAAGCATATGTGGTCGTATAAAGTTAGCATCCAAAAGACACATGTGAGGTCTTGTTCCCAGGAGATATGTCGTTTAGTCGAAACACATCATGTGTCATGTGACCTTTCTTCTTGTTCAAAAAATTGATTCCATTCTCTTACATCAACCAGAAAAACTTCCCCCAGAATTTGATTACTATTCATTGGTCTAAACCTTTTTGTCAACATGTCACTGGCTTATGTATATTTGCAAGTACCGATATAAGCTAAACTTTTTTTTTGGACAATGATATAAGCTAAACTAGTTTTGGACCTTTCAAGTTTCAACGGTTTTTAGCAATTAAGTTATGTGGATTATTCCTCTTTGAGAGCAGATTATTTTAATTTCTCCGTGGATTATTCCTCTTCGAGAGCAGATTATTTTAATTTTTTGGTTTCTAGGTGTTTGCTAGCTATTGATTGTTGTCGATCCTTAAAGCATCGTATTTTGTGATGGGGTTGAGATGTTTCCCCTTCTTGTTATGGTTGTAAGCTGGAACTCTTTTGGTTTCGAATGCAAGTATAATTCAGTGGAAAAAAAAAGAATGTATTCCTGTAAAATGATGTAGATCAAATTTCTACACAACCTTCTTTTACAAATCATTTGCATCACTCATACAGTTAGATAACCAAATGATCAACAGGTTAATGATGTGTTTTTCATGCATATGTGATATGTCTGATATGCGCCAATTTGAATGATTTTTTTTTTTGTAAAATTGATTGAATTGAATTTTTTTGTCGTTTCACCTTCGTGAAATAAAGAAGAAAACCCTTTAAGTTTAACAAAAAAAAAATACAAAACAACGTGATTTATGAGGAAAACTTATATTTTATTGTATTGTTTCCCTTTGATTGTGGAAAATAATTCTTGTCGTTGATGATTAACAAAGGAACTTTTTACTGCCTTTCGGTCAAAAAGAGATATGGAATACATTGGCTATGTGCGAATTCGTGACAACTTACTTTTCGCGAGTCTATATAACATTTATTTACTTATATTCCATCGATTCATATTAAGTGTTATTTTACCTTTTAAATTTTACTTTATTATAAGTGTTATTTACTTTCCATACACATACGAAATAAAATTTTCAGTATTTACTTTCTTTATTTTATTAATTAACAAAAATCAAATAAAATAGTATATTAAATAAGAGCAAAATAAAAAAAAATACTATTTTTCATAATACTGTATATGTGTAAAATCTTAAACGATAATTATTATGAAATGGAAGAGAATATAAATTAGGTGTAACAACAAATTAATTGCTACTAAATTTTGTATTAATTCCATCTATATATATACATATATATGTATTATATAAGTATGACGTATCATGCATAATAGCTTAGTAGTAGGCATGAAAAGAAAAAGATTTGAATGGTACGATCCCTCCGTCTTGGCATCATGAGAAAGATAAAGATGCTTTGGCTTTCCAGTGAAGAATACCATTCTCTATTATATATGATAGTACTCCCAAAAGTGATTTCGACTAAAACGTAACTTCGAGGATAAAACAACTTCACTAAATCTATGTTCAATGATTACACGGGTGCATATCTATATATATCATAGCCATGTAATTCCTCGTAACATTTTAGAAAAAAAAACTGTTTTACATAAGTTTATCTTTTTTTTTGTCACTGGCATAAGTTTGTCAATCCTTGAAAGATCAATGCGAACACACACCTTTTGTATAGATAGTGTTGACCTCAAATTTGTGTAGATAGTGTTGACCTCGAAGTTCTGTATGGCAGCCAGCAAGCCTACACGGCTACATTCACTTAGCACATCGGTCTTTCATTGGGTTTAAAGAATAAAATCGATGCAAGACAAGTTTCCTATTTGTTTCAGGACGTGGAATTGTGGAATGATACGTAGGAAAATGTTAGTTTTAAAAGCATATAAGGATAAAATAATCTATCAAACATAATGTTCTTTGCCAATCAACCGTATTGCTTGAAAATCACGTTACTGTAGTTCAAGAATCAGTAGCAGAATTGGTAAAATATCATTTTATTTTCAAAAAAAAATCACGTTATTAATCCATTGCGCCATTCTAGAGTAGAGATGTCTAGCTCGACCCGAAACCCACAAACCCCATAAATATTTGAGTATGGCTTAGTCTAGATAAAAATATTTGGTCCATTTCTCACAATTTTTTTTTCCTATTATCACAAACGTTGATAAACTGATTTACAATTAAAAAAAAAAAGAAATCAAACTAACGTAGTTATTACACGGAGTAGCACGATTCAGGTCAACGAAGTTTTGAACTTTTTATTTTCAGGTATAAAACAGATCACATTTGAAAGCACAGAAGAAGAAGAAAACCGAAGACCTTCAAGGATGTTGATCTACTTGAACAGGAAGGTTGGTCGGCTTGACCCTCCCGTAGTTCCTCATCCACAGAACTACATACAGAACAATCCCAGCAGCAAATCCTATCGCAGCATTTGAGCCTAAAGATACAGCTGTACAAACAAGCATCACAAACGCATCTCCCTTTGTGTTCATATCCCTAGCAGCCATCGCAAGCTCAATACCTGCAAACAGCAACAAAGCACCAAGCACACCAACCGGAAACTTGTCCATTATACCCACCAACGAACTTCCCAAGACCAATCCCAACACCAATTTAGCCACTCCCAACAGCGCCACACACCCACCACTCCTCCCACCGAACTTGTACTGCCCGGCTAACCCACCCGCTCCATGGCAAGTAGGCATCGCCCCAAACCAACATCCAACCATATTCATCAACCCAACAGTCATCGAAACCGACGTAGCCGAAAACTTCTTCTCAGGGAATAAATCATAAGAAAGCTTACACACAGCCACAACAGAGTTCAGAACAGAGAGAGGTAACTGCGGAACCGTCCCTTTCAAAAACCCGTTTCTCCAGGCTTCTTTGTTCATTCTCACTAACTTAATCTTCGACGGTCCAAACTTAATATCATGCACAATACTCGGCTTCCTTATAAAAGCCAACACCACACCCAACAAGAAAATCAACAGAGCAGATGGTACATTAGATACAACCTTCCTTATCGAAACCCTTCTTCTTCTTCTTGAACCATCTCTCTCTTCCTCCTCCTCTTCCTCTTCTTGTTCCCCATCTCCATTCACCAGAACTATAAAGAGAACACAAACCAAAGCCAAGACCAAACCATCGAGCCCAAACCAAGGCCTGTCACCAACACTTTTGGACTTCGAAAAGTTTTGTTCCTTCCTAATATACTTAACCGCGGACATCGCAAAGGCTAACCCCTGTGACAACTGAATCCCTCTAACAACCGACAAGGGAATGACATTGAACACAAACTGCATCAAACCGGAGACCCCCAACAAGAACAAGATCCCTCCGGTGCAGATTCCCGCGGCCATGATCTCCGGTATACCGAACTCCTCCGCGGTCGACGAAATCGCCACGGCTGCGATCGACTTCATCGGTTGGACCGGCATCGGTACGCCGTAAACCGCTCCGGTTACGGCGTTGTAGATGCCAGTGAATATCAGCGTCGTGCCTAGATCCAAATCCTTGGCGAGGGTTAAGGCGAGGACGATCGGTATGTAAGTGCCGAGGTCACCCATCGCACCGTTTATCTCGGCGAGCTTTGACCGGAACGCGAGGTTGGTCTTCAGTTTGTGGAATATTCCGGTGAACGGAGAACGCTTTGGGGTTTCGGGTGGACCACTAGTCCCAGACTGATGAGACTCCATTGTTGCTTCTTTGTGTGTTTTGAGGAATGCAACAGAGAAGTTTGAGTTTTGTAGTAATGTCTGCGTGTGGATTTGTCTCTTTTTATACTATCTAAAAATCTAAGCGTTGACTATTAAATTGATGCAAATGAAATAAATAAAAAAAGTTGACAATGACAGCACCAGATACGTACTGTATGTGTTAAACACTAGTATGTTTAATGAATTTAAGGGTGGAACTTTTTCTTTGAAATCTTCAATTAATTCATATATGTTGCAGGTGTTTTCTAAAAGATGCTGTAGGTGTTTTCTTCTAAATGTAGAAGATATGTTTTTCTGTACACATATGCTGGCATATCACTGTTTGTACTAAACTATACAACTGTTAAAACTTTACTAAATTATAACAGTTCAGAGACTGAATTTGTCTTATGCAAAACAAAAGAATTATGTGTGGTGAAACTGTGTCCTTTTTTTTTATATATTCCCTAGGCGACAAAGACACTGATAAGATATTGTACATGTGTAGAACTGTCTGTCGATCCTAAATATTTTGGGGAAAGGTTCATCATGTAATCATTATCCATAGAGTTGTTCATCAATATCGCATAAGTTAGAGGTAGTTGATCATTATATATAATAGAACTAGAGATTATATGATGATGTGGTTATGTTATCTGGTGTTAAAAAAACTCTAAGAAGTAGAACCCAATATCCAAGAAACCTTTTCCAAATCTAAACAGAATATTCAAATGCACAAATCTAGTTATGTTTACTGTTTTCATTTACTCTATTTAGTTTAATATTATTATTATTATTTTTTTTTGAAACACAAACTTCATTAGCTGCTAAAAAGTTAAGTAAGAGAATAGACATCCTCATTCAATATCTGCAGCACCATTGTGCTCTCTAGAGATCCAACCAAAAGAGATATTCTCACATAAGGTTGCAATATCCAAGATGTCGAAAAAGATTCCGTAAACCTCAGAGAATGGAGCTTTCCTTGTGATGCAGATATGAGTCGACTAAAGTCCGACTCACACATGATGTTTCCTATGCCAAGTTCCAGACATTTCCTCAAGGCTTCTCGCATAGCTAGCGCCTCTGCGATCAGTGGTGTTGCCACTGAAGCCTCCGAACTTGCAAACTTTATCAGTTCACTCTCACCGGAGATCATCCATCCCAAACCTACAGCTCTATAATACTAATTCTCTTTATTTTAAGTAGATATTAGTCCTTTTTATTAAAAACAATGAATTTATATTAAACTTATCGGTATTTGAGATGGAATTATTATCTGAGATTTGGATCTGTTCCAGATTTATTTTAGAAATTTGAGGGTCGGATCCGAATCAAGATAGTAAAAAATTAGATCGTCAAAATCGAATTTGGATCCAAATATCTTGATTTTCAAATCTAGATATTCGAATAGGTTTCTTTAAATATACGAATTTATCAATAATTATTTTTGTTATTTAAACATATATATGTATAAAGAAAATTCATGATATTACTATTAATTTCAATTTTTACAGTATTTTATACATTTATTGTATAAATTATTGTATAAATTTAGTTTTAAAATTGTTAGAACTAAGTTTTTCTTTTAGGGATCCACATTCAAATCTGGATATCAGCAGCCACGGATCCATCCTAATATGACTTGTTAATATTTAAGTTAACGTCCATTGCGTGTGCATATGTGTTCAACAAATGTCAACGACAATAAATGATATATTAATTTTATGTTTTAGTGCTTTAGGATGTTAGCTGCTGAATAATTTAAGAATATAAGATGAACATATTTCTAAGTTATCCTAATGTTTTCAAGAGTAGTTAATATATATAGGTATATTATATTTAGAGACTATTTGAGAACATGTCCTTTCTCTTGGTGTCTCTACACAAAGACGTCTCTTGAAGGCATATTTTTACTATAAACGTGGAAGATTAATGTAACTTTTTCTTGATGGTGTATCTTAACTGGATGGATTGATAAGATAGATATTTGGAGGAGAGCACAAAATTAATTAAGGAAGAATATCGGTAAGCGCACTATCTTGAGAGACGAGAGGTCGATAGATGTCGATGCTTTTGGACCGTTGAGTTTGGGACTTTAGGAGCACTCCACTTCTCACTATGTGATTCCATTTCATTTAGTACTCCCCTTGTTTTCTTTGTCGAGATGCTTGTTTACAATTTACAATACACACAATACGCTATGTTTTAAAACTAGGCTTTATGAATACAATATTTATACTATATCGTTTTAGAATTAATATGAACCTGACTTTATATTAAACTAATTGACACATAGGTCACATAAAATATAAAATATTTTTATAATCAGCACACTTCAACAACCTTTTGATATCACAGAGATCACAATTATGAGAAGAATCTCGAAAAGTTTAACTCTCATAAGATTTGCTACTCAAAAAGATGGAATCAACTTTGACTCTGAAAGTACAAGTTAAAAAATACAAATCCCCAATTCACCCACAGATGTATAAAACGAAATCTCAACAGAAAATAATCGAAACGATTTAACTTTAGAATACCTAAAGATCATCTCTAGAAATTAGAAAAGATTCCTCGAGATCAATGGCCACCATGCTCCTTAGCATGCAGCTCCCTAGCAAGCTTCTCTTTAGCAAGCTTCTCCTCATACTTCTCCTCGAAAATGCATTTTCTCGTAAGGAGGTAAGAGAAAGCCATGCCTCCAAAGCAGATATGAAGGAGAGGATCGATGAAGCTAGTCTAGATATATTTTTCGTTGTAGTTATAGAAACCTTTCATCACGGAGGTCTTCATGCTCTCCATTGAATACGTTGATTTGATATATGTGTTAAAAAAAAAGATATATGCGGGAAGCTCCTTCACCTTCTTCCCTTTGATCACACTGTAAACTCTCCTCTTGGACCTCATCGCCATTTCGATCTTACTCTGTTTGGTCTGAATTTGTTGTTCGCTACGACGTGATAGAACACATAAAAGATGATTTTTGTTTTGATTATAATTCAAATTCTTTCTTGTAATAATTTGATATATTTCCAAATTAATAGGTATTAGTTTAAAATGTTTGATTATTAATTATTTTTTCCTTGCAATAGTTTGATTTATTTCCAAACAAGTAGGTATTAGTTTGATAAGTTTGATTATAATTCGATTTGTATTCTTGCAATAGATCGATTTTTTTTCTTTTCAAACCAATAGATATTGGTTTAATAAGTTTGATTATAATTTGATTTTTTTTCTTTTGCAATAGTTCAATTTATTTCCAAATCAATAGGTATTAGTTTGATAATTTTGATTATAATTCAATTTTTTGTTGCAATAGTTCGATTGATTTTCAAGCCAAATAATATTTGTTTAATAAGTTTGATTATAATTTTTTTTTTTGCAATAGTTCAATTTATTTCCAAATCAACAGGTATTACTTTATTAATCCAAATAAGCTTCATAAATAATATATCTAAAAAAACATATCAAAATCAGTAAATCTCTAAGACCCTAATCTATGCAAACTATAATCTCCTAACAATTGTGTAAAAAGAATTAAAACAAAAAACAAATATTAACTAGTGTTGAAATTAAGCTGTAGAAGGCTCTTCAAGACGAATGTAATCATACATAAGACCTTCAAACGCTCCCAACGCTTTAGACTGACGTAGATAGATTGTGTTGGTCCCGGTTCTTAGTAACCTTCCGGGCACATTGATGCTATAAAGATGGTAGGCTCCATGGATTCCATGTCTTGCTATAGCATTATCTCTTCCGATGTTACCCGTCGAGAATAATGGCCGAGAGTATTCCTTGTTGAACCGTACTTGTAAGTTAGCCCGTGCAGCCGAGGCCAAAGCCAATTGCAATGTGTAGCTACCTCGCCAGTTCACATATGGAAGTTCAAACACAATCTGCCATGTCGTTGGTACATAGGCCGAGCCAATGTGCCTTGTTACATGAGCGTAGAACCAGTCTTGACTATAGTTACTAACTCCAATTGTGTAGACGAGATCGTGATTTGGATATAACTCTGTGTAACGTTGCCACAACCCATACTGCCTAAACTTGTCAGTGTGGTTTAAGTATAAAGGATTCATTGTATTCTTGTATGGTTCCGGTACAAAGTATTCTCTGGCGGTTCGATCCGGTACACCAATCTCCCACAACGTTGGACCATTCCTAGGAGGCTGGAACACGACTCTATCAAGAGTTGTCTCCGAACCTGCAGCTACGTTAACTAGGTTTTGGTATGTAAAGTCTCCTATAAAACCGGGAACCCATCCGTATAGATTATACGTTCCCGGTCTAATGTTACCAATCGTGAAATAGCCGGTTTCGTTCGTTTGCGTCCAGAACTGGTATCCCTTAGTATTTGTCTGCCATGAACCAGCTTGTCCCGGTGGTGCTAAACCGACGTATGCAGATCCTGCCGGAGTCACGAATCTGTCGTTGACAAAGAGTCGACCGGTAATGGTTCCTCTTTCTTGACGAGTAGGAAAGTCAGAGGACGCTACAAAATCGTACGGCCATGCTTCAACTTCTTGTTTGGTCTGTCGTTTAGCATCTTCCCATAATGAATATTGTGGATTATTGCCGGTAGAATCAGAGTTTAAGTAGATGAATACAGGTCCCAAGACCTTTTTCCACGCTTCACCAGTTTTGTACCTTGTCTCCATGTCCGTACCAACATAATGCTCGCTTATAAAGGTCGTGAGGGTCGTGGGACCGACGTGAGACGTGAGCTCCTGTTTGACCGGTCCACCAGAGCGGTATTCGCTGCTCGGTGAGATGAGCCAGAAACCAACATTGGACTTGGTCGAGATCCAACCATGCACCTTGTTGTCCTTGACCTCACATGTGTACTGGTACTTATCATCCACCTGGTTTTTGAACATTTGGTTGTGAGGATGAGTCAATTGTACAGCCTCTTTGTAAGCAAGGGGCATGGCATGGCCACTGTGGATGTTACGGTCATCGTCTGTTGGCATTTCTCTTTGCCGATTATCCGCCACCACCATGTAATGGAATCTATCAGGGTTGAGTTTGAACGCGACTCGAATTAGACCCATCTCCACTTCTGGCCACTCGGGTTGTCTCTCAAAAATCCCATACGTGTAGATTCCTGAAGTATTTGTACGTATGATATATCTCTTGTCTACGTTTAATGGAACATGATCAGAACCACCATTCCAATTTCGGGAGAAAGAAATCTCCACTTGTTCTTCGTTTTGAGTTATGACTCTAAAGTTTGTTCCTTCGATTCTATCCAATTTTGGGAGAATGTTTTCTCTTTGCCATGTTATGTCCCAGTACCCTCGAGCTCGGAGATATGGATTAAGAACATTGTCGATTTCTTTGTATCTGATCCCAGTTATCAATCCTTCAGGACTCGAGAAAGTCACTCTGAAAATTCCATTGTCCACGATCACCTCTCTAGTTCCATGTTTGTTTCTAATCTGCTGCACTGTAGGAGCTCTTGAACTTATTCCC
This sequence comes from Brassica juncea, assembly GCA_018703725.1. Taxonomy (NCBI): domain Eukaryota; kingdom Viridiplantae; phylum Streptophyta; class Magnoliopsida; order Brassicales; family Brassicaceae; genus Brassica; species Brassica juncea. The sequence goes on from CM031939.1 coordinate 61,875,046, forward strand.
TTTAAGTTCCTTGTCGTCTCAGAAAAAGCTATCGGAAGAAGAAGCAACAGAAGGAAACATATCACCGGTGAAGCTATCTTCTTCTGCGAAATCATCTTTTCTTTTCTTTCCAAATATCAAGATCGAAGTTAATTTAAGAATAAGATGTATGCGGAGACATCCATATTTATATATGTATGTGTGGTTAACTTTTGTTAAACAAAGTCCAAGACTAAACGGGAATAGGTGAACCAAAACCTAACTAGGAGTTACTTTGACTTCTGACTAAAGGTATTACTTTAACAAGTTTTATTATAATTCGATTTCTTTTTAAAAAAAGATGATTTATTTCAAAATCAGAAAGTGTTAGTTTAATATGTTTGATTATAACTCGTTTTTTTTTCTTGCAAATAGTTAGCTTTATTTTCTAACCAATAGGTATTAGTTTAATAAGTTTGATTATAATTCAATTTTTTCGTGCAATAGTTCCAAATCAATTTGATTATAATTAGATTTGTTTCTTGAAATAGTTCTATATATTTCCAAACCGATAAGTATTTAGTTTAATAAGCTTGATTACAAATCAATTTTTTTTACTAATAGTTCCATTTATTTACAAAACCAATAGGTATTAGTTTAATGAGTTTGATTGTAACACTACAACCGAACTGGTTTTTATTTTTAATTATTATTCGATTTTGTTCGAAATCGAAGTGGCTAAACCGGTTAGAACCGCTAATTACTATGTTTGGTTTTTATATGTACGGATCGGTCAGATCCGATTCAGACAAGCAGAGGACTCGTTTGCATCGCCTTCCTCTCTCAGTCAGTCGTCACTCGTCAGCACACCTGAAGGGAACGAACGACGGAGTCACCTAAACACGACCGGTTGATAGGCACCGTTTCAACTCACCGCCGAAGCAAAAGATATATCAGAATCCCCCATCACCCTTTTCAGAAAGATCCTCACTTTCCTTCCTCAATCAGTGATTGCTTCACTGCAATCAATCTTCAAGCCCTTCTCTTCCAGGTTTGCCTTGATTCTTTCAAAAACTCTTGAAAGTATTAAGCTTTTGCTTCTTCCAATTTAAATTGGAAAAAAGTTTCTATTCCTTTTGCTCACTATTATATGTTTACGAGCGAGCATAATGTTAAAGATGCGAAGAGACTATTGTTTTGTTATGTTATGTTATGTTATGTTATGTTTGTCTTCTTGATTAAGTTTAATCTTTCGATCTCTTTCGTTGTCTTTGTGTCATCTTTCCATCAAAAGTCAAACACTTGTCTGAATTTAAGCAGTGTCTGTAATGTGCAGTCTTTTGTCACTGTAGGATGATGTCAATGATGGGAAAATTAGGAACCATGATCCACACCGGTAGGTTCCTTCTCCGCCGCTTCTCAGAACCACCACCAGCGGTTGCTATGTCTCGCGTCTCCTTCCACCGATACTACTCATCCAAGTTCATCTCTCTCGTGTCTCCACTTGCCTCGCCATTTTCCTCTTTACTCAGACCTCAAGGTACCTCGTGGCTTCCTCGAATGTTAGTGAAAGACTCAGTTTTATTAATGTTAGATGATTGATTCTACTGTTGATATGTGTAGCAGCATTAAGTAGTAGCTCAGCTTTCTCATCTTCGGCAACAGCTACAAGAGTCGAAGTCGACTCCACAGAGCATGAAGTCGTGATTGCCTTGGGAAGCAACATCGGAAACAGAATGAACAACTTCAGAGAAGCCTTGCGGTTGATGAAGCGTGGTGGCATTTCCGTAACCAGGCACAGCTGTCTATACGAAACGGCTCCGGTTCACGTGACTGACCAACCGAGGTTTCTCAACGCTGCAGTGAGAGGTGTCACCAAGCTTCCACCTCACGAGCTTTTGACTGTTCTCAAGACAATCGAGAGAGACATGGGGCGTGTGGATGGTATACGTTACGGACCAAGACCGCTTGACTTAGACATACTGTTCTACGGGAAGATGAGAATAGCTTCCGATAAGCTCATCATACCACATGAGAGACTCTGGGAAAGGTCGTTTGTGTTAGCACCTTTGGTGGATTTGCTTGGGACAGCTGTTGATAATGACACGGTCGCACACTGGCACTCGCTCGCGTTACATCCCGGTGGAATTTTCCAAGCGTGGGAGAGACTAGGTGGAGAGTCACTGGTTGGACAAGACGGTGTACAAAGAGTGTTACCGATAGGAGATGAACTCTGGGATTTTACTAGCAGAACTCATGTGATGGGTATACTTAATCTAACGCCTGACAGCTTTAGTGATGGAGGACAGTTTCAGTCGTTAGATTCTGCTGTTTCTCGGGTTCGTTCAATGATCTCTGAGGGGGCTGATATAGTTGACATTGGTGCACAGTCTACACGACCAATGGCCACTAGAATTTCTAGTCAAGAAGAGTTGGATAGACTTCTACCAGTCTTAGAGGCTGTTCGTGGTTTGCCAGAGATGGAGGGAAAGCTCATATCAGTGGACACTTTCAACTCCGAGGTTGCTTCAGAAGCTATAAGCAACGGAGCTGACATTCTGAATGATGTATCTGCAGGAACGTTAGACCCGAATATGCATAAGGTTGTAGCGGAATCTGGGGTTCCTTATATGGCCATGCACATGAGAGGAGATCCATGTACAATGCAGAACGAAGAGAATCTGCAGTACAGTGATGATGTATGCAAGGATGTTGCTTCTGAGCTCTACACGCGTGTAAGAGATGCAGAAATCTCTGGGATTCCAGCTTGGAGGGTTATGATCGACCCAGGGATTGGGTTTTCAAAGAGAGTAGAACACAACTTAGATATTATAACGGATCTGCCGAAGATCAGGGAAGAGATGGCTAAGAGAAGCATAGGAGTGTCTCATGCTCCTATACTTATAGGACCTTCAAGGAAGAGATTCTTGGGAGATATCTGTGGGCGTCCTGAGGCCGCTGACAGAGATGCTGCAACTGTTGCTTCTGTTACTGCAAGCATTTTAGGAGGTGCTAATATCATTAGAGTTCATAATGTGAAAGCTAACGCAGATGCTGCAAAAGTATGTGACGCAATGCTGAGAAGAAGAAGGTCAAAAGGATGATTAGAGAATATGATTATAACTTGTGTCAATTTTCTCAATGACCAAGTTTCAATATTTTCATTAAGAATATAGCTATACTAATCTTGTATTTAGGTTAATAGCTAAAAACACTGTTTTTTCCATCTTTTTTTATCCTTCCAGCAATAAACAAGAGTTATATTTTTTGCCTAATCTTCTACTCATTCATACAGTATACATACATTCTATTATACTATATAATCTGGATTGAATGAAATGGCTTATGTCGCATACCCCGCCATGACAACTTACTTGCAACATACCCCATGGTCTCTTCCCACTTGGGGTTAATTGTAAATCAGTTTGTATCGGAGGAAATCTTTTCTACGCTGTCATGTTACCAAACGACATGTGTTCAACCACGTTCCTCATGTTTCATTATTTGGATCGTATATCTTGAAGTCTGGTTTGTTTGATTTCAAAGGAAAGGTTGGAGTTTGCTTCTAAGATACTGGAGATATTCACAAAGTGTATATCCTTGAAGACATGGTGAAGAATATTTGGTCTTCTTTCATGGTCGAAACTCCTCAATGCATCCTTCAGCAGCTCACTTACTTTTCTAGACTTTCCTTTGAGGGTTTCACAAGAAGTGGAGATCATGTCTTCTCTCAAGCTGAAGGGCATTCATTTTATCTGCACTATTACAATGTCAGTGCCGACGAAGCTGAGACAATCCTCATCCAAGAATCTGCTCTCACAAGTCTATGCAGATTTTCATTTTGGAACCATATTGAGATTTTCATGCTCTGCTTCTATGAAGACTGAACAGTTTGTTCTGTAGCTGACAATGGTCATAAGTAAGATTGTATATTTATTTACTACTACAATTTGTGTGTGCTAGTCTATGACGATTATCTATCTTTCATTAGTTTACTAGTTGTCAACTTTGCAAGTAACAAGGATTAAACTACATCAATCAATGTTGATCTTTCAATTAGGTTGAAGGGCACTTTCCTAAAATGGCTGTAAAATGATCAAGACATTTTTCAAAAGAGAAGAATTATTGTATTATTATTTAACTGATTCATCCATATGCACTGATTCTGAACATTTCTCTGGTTTCCTCCATCAATGAAAGTTGGAAAACCAATAATGAATCACCTTGTGCTTTCAATCAATCAACAAGGAACTATCATTTTGCAGGGACTTATCAAACAACAGGTTAACAGGAAAAGTATCTGAATTCGTCGCCAGTTTAGTAAACTTGACAGTATTGTGAGTCTTGCAAACTATAGTGGTGAGATTTTTTTTTAAAAAAGTAGTGTTCTATGACTTACGAACTTATACTGGTTTTTGTGATTGTATATGTAGAAACTTGGAAGGAAACAAGTTAACTGGTTCCATTCCAGCTAAGCTACTGGAGAAATCAAAAGATGTTTCTCTTTCAGTAAGGTAAGCACCTCAATAGAGATGCTGCTATGTGAAAAAGAGCCTCTTCTAAAACAATATTGACTAAAGTTTCTATGTTGTAATCTTTAGATTTGGTGGAAACCCTGGTCTTTGTCAGTCTTCTTCATGTCAACCAACAACAAAGAAGAAGAAGAATGGTTACATCGTCCCATTAGTAGAAGAAGAAGAAGATCACGGAAATAGCATTGGCTTGTGCCTCTGAGAGTTCTGAACAGAGATCAACAATGAGTCAAGTCGTTATGGAGCTGAAACAGAGTGTTGTAGGGAAGGTGAATGATCGAGATAGCCATAGGGATGATGATCCTGTAAGAATGGTTACGATGAATCTTGATACTGAAATGGTTCCTAGAGCGAGGTGAATATGGATATTGTGGATTGATTAAGAAAAAACTCTCCAGTTTACAAACATTGATTCTTTATTTTTTCACGTACGTTTGTGGTTTTACAGTATGAGATGATTAAAATATATGCCTGCTCTATATATTCTTGTTCACTAACCTTTAAAATACAATTAACTAGGCCTTAAACTTATACTACTATCATCATCAGAATCATACTTTTCAGGATTGGCCAATCATCATCCCAGATTCATATATAGAATGTGGGGACAGAACAAAGTTTTATTGGGATATATGTTGAGGTCAATGAGATTATATATGAACCTATGATGATTGATGATGCTAATGTCTAGATAGGCGTTAGACTTATACTACAATCATCATCAGCAAACGTTAGTATCTTTTGCTAATCATCATCCCATCATTAACATTACTAATGATCATTTTGGTCTGAAATCTCAAAGACTCAGCATAGTAGGTTCTTCTTTAGGCCAAGTTTAAAATGCAAGTATGCCAAAGGAGACTCAAACAAACCACTCCCTTTGGTTAACCAAACCGATCTTCAAGTAGTCAGAATTTTTTGTTTGGTAACAAAACAAAATCGAAACCGGTTTGGACTGATAATTTGATAACCGGTACAAAACAATTAACTAAAGACAAGGAGTTTTTGTGCAATATACTAAAAATAAATGCAAAAATTATTGGTGACGTGTCAAGATATTATTGGATGAGATGACGAATGAACAAAGCAATTCATCTCCTCGAGCTGAGAGAATTTATGAGAAGAAAGCAATAGGGGAAGAAACAAACGATTTTGATTTTGGGAGATTCAAGAGAGAAAAGAGCTTCTGCATCGCATAAAGTACAATCCTTTGGAGAGAAAAAATGGCGGAAGAACCCCAACAGAAGGTATCTTCTTCAGCGTCACAGCAACCTTCTTCTTCTGATAAGAAACCCGATGATTCTGGGATCAAGCCTCAGGTTTTGTCACTTTGCTTTCCAATCATTGATTTGCGTCGCCCACACTTTGATTCTTAGATTCCTGTTATGTTTCGTGTCCATTGATTTGGATGAGTGATGATGATGATGATGATGATGATGATGATGATGATGAGAACAATTCATGCTTGCTTTTGATCGTGAATTGAGTTGACTCATGATTTCAATTTCGTTGTCCAGAATCCAGATGGAGCTCCAATGCATCCGGGTCTTGTTCCCGGATTGAATCATGGACATTACGATGAGCAAACGAACCGTGGAGGAGCTGGGATCTATGCGGTTCCTGTGCATCATCAGTTTGGAGCTCTTCCCTCTAACTATCTCATCCCTCTCACTTACAATCTCCCCACGTAAGTACCCTTCCCCTTCCATACAAGTTGATCCCTTTTAATCCAAAACCGTTGTTTAGGTTATTAAACCATTAGTGGTGTGCCTTCACTTGGCTTGGTGTTTGATGATTTTTCATATTTTGTTTAGAGCTAGACCAAGCAATGAGACTGAGGCTGTGGGAGATAATAACCAAGCCCAAGCTGGGCAAGGTCAGCAGCAGCAGCAGCAGCAACAGCCTGCACAGCAACAAAGGCAAGTGGTGGTACGGAGATTCGAGATCGCCTTTCAGCTTGACATATTCCTCATACTCAAGCTTGCTGCTGTCATCTTTCTCTTCAACCAAGATGGATCCAGACAAAGGCTTGCTGTTCTTGTGATTTTCGCTACCATCATTTACTTGTAAGAAGTCTCGAGAATCTGGTTTTAATTTCTTTCTTATGCTGTTGTTAATCCCTTACGTATTGATAAAGAGTTTGAAAATGATGTAGTTAATCTCTGTTTGGTGTTTGAAACTTGACAGATACCAAACGGGAGCCCTTGCACCTTTTGTCCGATGGCTCTCACAAGGTATGCATAGAGCAGCGGTACCACCACCTCGACCTCAACCACCTGCTGCTGCCAGAGCTGATAATGATCCTGCTGCAGCTGCAATGCCACTAAACGGAGAAGCGGTTCCCGGTAATACTACTTTCCAATCTCTCTTTCTCCCATGGTATTAACTGAAGTCATCAACTTATGCAGCTGCAATTTGTTGTGCAGAGGGACAAGAGAATGAAGGTGAAAACGCGAACAGAGCAAACGCAAATGGAAATGTGGATGCAGGAAACCAAGGGAACCAGTGGTGGGGAATAGTGAAAGAGATTCAGATGATAGTTTTTGGCTTCATAACTTCACTTCTCCCTGGCTTCCACAACATAGATTAGACTCTTGTTTCTGCACACTCTCATCTTCTGTCGTCTTTGATCTCGTTTGTGAAAGTACAGAAACTAGTAAACTTAAGACTTAAAATCTTCAACAACTTTAATGTATGTGAGCTGCAGTTTTCTGCTTTTGCCTTTTATTGTTCAAAGCAGAAGGGAACTCATATAGTGGAGGTCTTTATTTATATCATCTTACGACATGGACAGGGTTCTACATCAAAATTTCATGAAGATAGAAAGATGATTGATAAGACATTTCCTTTTTATTTATTACGTGCTCTAAAAATACTTTACAAAAAATAGGATGTATGTACATATACAGAGGGCAGAACAAGAAGAATCAACAAAAATGTTCCATCACATTTCCAACAAAAGATTACTGATCTTTCGAAGCTCCTTGAGAGCTGTCGTGGCTGTGACTTGTCCCTTTTCGACCAAGTTGGCCTTAGATATGTTCTCAACTAATCCTGCTTGAACCTGACCTCGTTCTTGCTGGAAAACCGACTCCATCACCTGTACATTTGGTCAAAAATATCATTAGAACATTTCATTTGTTATTATCATCTAAAAGGGTAGCTGAGAATGCGACCGAGTCTGTACCTGAATGTGTTCGAGCATGGAATTGCCAAGGTTCTTTAGTGTATTCATCACATTCTGATCCGTGTCTCCTTTGCTGCTAGAAGATGAAGCTTGTGGATAAGAATGTGACTCAGAAGAGCTAACCAAATCGCTCTTACTACTTTCAACACCACTGGATCTTGTCTCCTCACCAGTGAGATTGCGTCCAAACTTCCAGAACCACTGGAACTTTCCTGGTAAAACCTTATTACGCTCCTTACTTGCGGCCACAGATTTATCTGCAGTGTCCTCTTCGTCATTACACTGAGCTACAGGAAACTCGATGCTCGGTTGAGAGGAAACGGGAAGAGGCGAATCTACTGCGCTTGTTTCTTGTTCTTGAACTTTTTCATTGGCAAACAGAATCGACCCGGTGCTGCTATCTGAATCATTCTCGATGGAGTTTGAATGTCTGAGTGGACTGTTTGGATCTGAGTAGACATCAGAAGAAGTCTCCTCAACTGCTGCTATACTCTCTTCACCAGCAGATGCAAAATCTACATTTCTTTCCTCGGTTTCATGAACTGCACCTTCTTCGTTGTTCGCAACATCTTCTCTATTAGCTTCCTCGGTTTCTTGAACTGAACCATCTTCATTGTTCACAACCTCTTCTCTATTAGCTTCCTCGGTTTCTTGAACTGAACCATCTTCGTTGTTCACAACATCTACTCTATTAGCTACTGAGCTATCTTCATTGTTCACAGCAACTACTGCATTAGCTTCCTCAGGTTCAGAAACGACCTGCCGATTAAAATCTTCCAGCAAGTTCCGCGTCACTGATGCTAAACTAGCTTTGCTTTCTGCCTTGGCGCTATGTGTAGGCTCAGACTCTGCTCTGAAAAGTCTTTTCACCTTGAACCATGATGCCTTTTTCTTCGGTGGTGGTGTTGAAGGAGTCTGTTTCTCTTCCTCGGCGGTAAGAACTCTCCATTTCTCTTCCCAATAACTCTGTGGTGTAATGATCAATGGAGATTTAGGGGAAGTGGAACCCGAAGGGAAGCTATTAGTCCTCGCCGGTATCGCAGGACTCATGCTCTGATCAAAGACGTTGTTCACAGATAGAGCTGATGATCGTACATCCTCATCCATAGCCAATTCTTGTAATGACTTGGCTTTCTCTATCACCTTCCTCACATCAATCTTCTCCGGGAGATTCAGTAGTCTCTGGAGACAAGAAGCTGCGTTTTCAGTAGCGAGCAAAGAAGATCTTAAACACAGTATCATCGAAACCGCCATTCCCGAGATCAGAGCTCCACGAGGAGAATCAAAGATCATGAAGCTATGGCTTGTACTGTTATTATCCTCATCTCTTCTCGCCGTATTATCAGCTGAGAAGATCTCATCCCACACTACCAACAGATCCTGAAGCAAAAACTCCCTTCCAAACAAAACACGTAACCAGCGAAGCCCAAAGTACTGAGGCTCAACTCCGAGTTCCACCAAATGGCTATGCAGAGACGAATCAACAAACGATAAAAGATTGTAAAACGCAGTGCACGCCTCAAGAACTGGAGGTAAACCAGTGTGGGATCCGGTAGCTGGAGAGTAAGCGAAGAACCCAGCCATCGAGACACAACCATGAGATCCACTCATCAGAGCATCAAACATGCAGTAAGCATCATGCTCCATGAACTTATCCGACAAGACAATCCCTAGCTCTCCTTCGGCTCCGTAAGCATCGCTTAACATCACAATGGACTTGATCTCAGGATCCAGCTCATCTAAGCTCACTATTTTCTTGGAACTCCCATGAATACCACCAGCCTCATCGTCGTTGAAATCCTCCAGAAGCTTCTTGAAATCGAAGTTGTACGTAACATCTCTTTCCTCGAAGGACAAACCATCGAACTTGTCGGTGAAATGATCTTCATAGCTTTTACGCACTTCAGAGAGACGCTCAACATCAACATGAAGTACATAAAGCAGAGGAGCCAGAAGCTCATGCATTCCTATAACAAAACAGAACCTCAGATCATTACACTATCGTCTTTAGTAATATCTAAAAAGAGACACAAGCTGCGTTTCTTTCTACCTTGTCGATACCCATACTCAGGATGTTTAAGGCACCACAAGAGTAAGATACGTCTTAACATGCCTTGACATCCAGGAGCTTGGAAGTACATCCAGTGCTCAGGATATAACCTTGATAAGTCCTGATCCAATGTTTTCTCTAGCTCAGCGTTGCGAAAGAACCGACCCCATGTACTATCTAGAAACGGTTCCATGTAAAGACATAAGCTTCAAACACACATTGAACATAGAAAAAAAAAAGGAATCTCATATGTTCTTTTTTGGTTACCTGGGTTTTGAGATAAGGGATTGTCGATGGAGAGATCAGGAGAGTTTCGTAGATCTTTAGACAAATGTGGATCTATCAAGAGTCGTCTCCTTAAAGACGCATATCTATCATCGTCACAAGAGGAAAACGATAACACTCAATTCGTAAAGGAGGAAACTTTAGCAAACAGACAAGATTGTGTTCATTGATTGTTCTGTAATAATTAAAAAAAAAGCTAACCTTCTGCGAGATTCAGCAGTTGCTTTGCGAAGATCATCGATGGAAGAAGCTTGGAGAGGAAGAACACCGAGATTCACACGCCACCGTACGCCTCTGAGATTGGCGAAATGAATATCAGATTCCGGCATAGATGGCTCGATCTCCGACGGAAACATAGGCTAGTTCTTCGTTGAAATTAACGAAGATATATATTTATTCTTGGAGGAATATAAAGCGATTCCGATCAGATCGGAACACAATAAGATAGGAGAGAGATAGAGAGAGAGAGAATCAATTCTCTTTCTTTCTTTTTTTTATTAATCTCGATCAAAGGAGCAGGTTCTTCCTTGATTTTGTGAATGAATAAAAGAAGAGGAGAAGAGAATAGTAAGTTTGTTTGTTTTCGTGAGAAAAAGCAAAGAAACTTAAAAAGGTGACCTGTCGGAGCAAAGTGTTGAAGATGATGAACAAGCACCAGCTCAAATATACTCTCCCTCTTTTTTCTTTTTTTTTTTTCTTAAAATTATTGTTTACTTGACTTATTATTCTATTTGATCTTTCTTATAGAACAAATATAAAATAGAGTTTCATATAATAAAAAAAACACATACTATTGGTATATCACGGTTTGGTTTACTTCTACGTAATACGCTTTTTCTCAGTGATTGTAATTAAACGACTCATTTATTTTATTATCCTTTGAATATTTCATTCTTTCCATTTTCAATTGTAGATATAGCCATATAGGGTTGACGAGTTAACATTTTCATATCGGTTTTGTGTTTGAACATTTGATCCTAATTTAAAGATCTATCTGGAAATTTGATTGTTTCAGTTTACAAAAAAAAAAAAAAAAGTTTGATTGTTTCTGCTTCAAGATTTTTTCAAGTATAATACCTAAACAATTCTAGATCCGAGAAGAACCTTGACGATTTGATTTTTTCAAGTATACTATCTAAACAACTCTGAATAGGCAAAATCAGGTAGTAAATATAATGAATGGTTTGGTTGTTATTATTAATGACAAAATGAAATATTTTTTGTTTATTAGGATCTCTGAAATAGCTTGTAATTTCTACAAACCCAAAACTACCGTATATAACATTAGTTTTGTTTCAGGAATCAAGGTAAAATTTTTGACGTAATGGTTAAAAAAAAACCAGTTAAGCTAACGGACTCTGTTAACAAAATGAAAGATTTGATTTGCTTAGTTTAGCATTCCCATTCCAGGATAATGGGTTAAAACTATGCGAGGAAAAGGCATATTCCTCGAATTTCATATGTGGCGGCGCTAGCCACGGGTTTATTACAATTTGCTAAAAAAAAAAAAGTCACATCCAAGTAAGCCCTCACGACACGTCTCCATTGCGTGTCAATGTAGATAAGACTTTGGAACGTAAAATTTCTGTGTCTACGGTCTTAAGAGAGACAGAAACTACATTGTCTTCATGTAAAAGTATTTTGTAGCTTATACAGACCAGATTACATGAATGGATTGCGCGTAATTTCGTACTCTATAGGATTGTCAAAGTTTCATGTTGTCACTTAAAGTTAAAACACAATTATAACACTTGTAGAATTTAAAACATGCCACACGTAATAATATATACACTACAAGAAAACAGGCTTATTCTGAGGGCCAAAATCGTCAGTATTTCGTCGGAATACGGTTATTCCGACGACATACCGAGAAAAATTTTCCTCGGAAAAAATTCCTCGGAATTTCAATATCCCTCGGAATTTCCTCGGAATTTTCTGACGGAATTCCGAGTAAACAAAATTCCGAGGAAAATTTGAGGACCACTGTTCCTCGGAAAAGTCGTCGGAAAATACCGAGGAACGAAGCCCTCGGCAAATTCCGACGGAAATTGTCCTCGGAAATTTCCGACGGACAGTGGTCGTCGGAATATCCCAAAATTTTTTTTTTTTTAAATTAATTTTTTTTAAAAAAAAATTAATTTTTTGAAATTAAAATTCGAAAATATAAAATAAAAATTAAAATATAAAAACATATTATATAAAATTCAAAGTAGTACAAATAAAAATAAAACATTGTGAGTTTTTGAAAAAAAACTACGGGTTTTGGGTGTTCGGGTCTGGCATGTTCGGGAACACCTCGTTCGGGTGCAACCTCCTCATCATCTCCATCATTTGCTCGTTCAGCTTCCTCTGTGCCTCAAAGCTCGCCTGTTGAGTCGCCATCTGGGTCTCCAATGCAGATATGCGATCATCCTTGTCCTGCAACTGACCCATAAGTGCTTCTGGATCAACAAAGGGCGGTGGTGCAGCAGAAGACGGAACTGACCGGGACCGACGACCCAGACCGAACAAACGTTCCTTCTTCTTTGGAACCGACTGAAATAGAAAATTGTCAAATTTAAATATTAAATAATAGAAAAGATGAAAAAACGTTAAATAATAGAAAATCTGAATTGAACTTTAAAAAAAAACTTACCTCTTCAACGATTTCGTTGATCCGAACCCGAGGCAAGTAGGTCGAACCCGTCGAATCGTCATCCTCGGTTTGAATCTGAGACACCTCGTCTTCCACCTGAGTGTCGATGAGGGTGACCACATCCCTCACAACACCATCATCAATCTGGCCGGTCTTCTTGTTGGTATACGCCCTCTTCATTAGGGCGAGATCATCAACCGGCTCGCCCTCATTTTCTTCCGCCTTGAAAAAACATAAATTAACAAACATTAGTAATTAGAAGAAATGCACATAAAATAAAATTTAAAAACTTAAATAATAGAATAAAAAGCGACTAGCTTACCATGCGATCCCCCAGAGTGGCAATAGATTGAGCACCCAAGTTATGCTTGAAGACGCCCTTCCCTTTACGGTCGCTCCTGCGGTTGGTGGAGTTGGTGGAAGAAGTTGATTTCGTCTCATCCTTACTCCAATGCACACCCAACTCCAACCAGACCGTGGGGTTCATCGACTTTGGGACCTTTAAATTTAAAAAAATTGTTAAATAGATTAAAAAAAAATTTAATAAATTAAAAAATTGTTTATTAAATAAAAACAAACCTTGTTTATTTCCTACTTCTTCTTCCACTCGTGGATCTGCTTCCCATAGTTGTCCATAACTTTATGGACGAAGTTGTGATAGATATACAATGTATCATCGGCATTCCAGTTGAATTCTTGCTGAAAATAAAACACAATTAGTATAAAATTTATATTAGAGATTAAAAATATAAGTAAAAAATTAGAATACTTACCGCAAACTGTTGAAACCACAGATGCTGCTTGTCGGTAGGGAAGTCGGTGAAAGTCGGATGTCCCTTGTCGAGGGCCGAGTACATCATACGGTTGATCCATGCGCTGATCCCGTTCGAGGATCGGTTGAACCTAATAAAAAGAACAAATTATTAAAAAGGAATCAAATTTTAATGAAAAAAAGTTTTAATTACCATGTTTGACCCCGTCCATGTGGATACGGAGTGAGATAGGGAAGATGCTCACGACCGGGCTGTCGAACAAACTCCGCAACTCTCATCACTCCCGGAGGACCCTCAGGAGCAGGAGCAGGAGCGGGAGCGGGAGCGGGAGCGGGTGCAGCAACGGTAGCGGGAGGAGAAGGAGAGGGAAATGGAGAGGGAGATGTATGGTAGGAGCTGTGGGGCGACGATGCGGAACCCTGAATGGAGTGGCTTCCCGAACCACCACGACCACGACGCTGTCGAGACCGGCTCTGATCATCACCATAAGACCTATATATAGTTTTAATATATAAGAAATTGTTTTAAGTCATAAAAAAAGTTTAAATATAAAAAAATAGTTTAATAATAAAAAAAAGTTTTAATATATAAAAAATAGTTTAATAATTAAAAAAAAGTTTTAATATATAAAAAATAGTTTAATAATTAAAAATAGTTTAATAATTTTAAAAATAGTTTTAATAATTAAAAAAATAGTTTTAATATATAAGAAATTGTTTTAAGTCATAAAAATAGTTTAAATAAAAAAAATAGTTTAATAATTTAAAAAATAGTTTTAATATATAAGAAATTGTTTTAAGTCATAAAAAATAGTTTAAATATAAAAAATAATGTTTTAATATATAAGAAATTGTTTTTAAGTCATAAAAATAAAAAAAATTATAAATTGTTATTATACATGATTTATTTATATATATATGTATAAAAAATTATTAATCATTTATAAACATAAAAAAGGTTTATAAATATTTTAAAAAAATTTTAAAAACGTTTTATTATATATAATTTATTACTGGAAACATGAAAAATGTTTTTAAAAATCGAAAAACATTTTTAAAAATCAAAAAAACGTTTTTAAAATACAAAAACGTTTTGATTTCTAACCAAAACAAAAAAAAATTCCAAAAAAAAATTCCAAACTATCCATTCAATCCATTCAATCCTAAACTATCTAACAAACAACCTAAAATCCGAAATTATAATCTAACAAACCCTAATCCATTGAAAAAAACATAATCCATTCAATCCATTCATATACTTACATGATTCCGAGAGAGGGAGAGAGGTGAGGCCGGGAGAGAGGGAGAGAGGCGACCGGGAGAGAGGGAGAGAGGGAGAGAGGCGACCGCGAGAGAGGGAGAGAGGGGGAGAGGCGACCGCGAGAGAGGGAGAGTGGGGGACCGGGAGAGAGGGAGAGAGGGCGACCGGAGGGAGAGTGGGCGACCGGAGGGAGGGAGTGCGACCGGGAGAGAGGGGGAGAGATGAGAGATTTGAGAGATGAGAGATCTGAGAGATGCGGCCGCAGGGAGATCTGTTTTATTTATAAATTCCGACGGAAACCGGTTCGTCGGTATTCCGTCGGAATTCTGAAAACCCTAGTTCCTCGGAATTTCCTCGGAATTTTCTGAGGAAATTCCGAGGAACACTGAAAATTTTTGATGTTCCTCGGAATTTCCTCAGAAAATTCCGAGGAAATTCCGAGGAACCAGGGTTTGGGATTTCAAAACCTCGATTTTTTTTGCCGTATTTCATTTCTTATACAAATGTAATGCATACTATTGAATATTCTTTGTATAAATGATCATAATTTATGTAATAAAAATATTTCAACAATAATTGCACGTATTCTCTTTAACGTTTGTTAAAGTGTATAAGTGTTTCTCTTATGTTGTGTGGTTTTCTTTCATGCAATCGTAAAAGTGTTTGTTATCATCTGAAACACCAAAGTTTGACTTCATAATCTGGTTAAGACACTTAATGAAGGTTATATATGTGTTATTCAATCCGCAAAACGTAGTTTTCGGTTCAAAAACCCCTAGTTCCTCGGAATTTCCTCGGAATTTTCTGAGGAAATTCCGAGGAACACTGAAAATTTTTGATGTTCCTCGGAATTTCCTCAGAAAATTCCGAGGAAATTCCGAGGAACCAGGGTTTGGGGTTTCAAAACCTCGATTTTTTTTGCCGTATTTCATTTCTTATACAAATGTAATGCATACTATTGAATATTCTTTGTATAAATGATCATAATTTATGTAATAAAAATATTTCAACAATAATTGCACGTATTCTCTTTAACGTTTGTTAAAGTGTATAAGTGTTTCTCTTATGTTGTGTGGTTTTCTTTCATGCAATCGTAAAAGTGTTTGTTATCATCTGAAACACCAAAGTTTGACTTCATAATCTGGTTAAGACACTTAATGAAGGTTATATATGTGTTATTCAATCCGTAAAACGTAGTTTTCGGTTCAAAAACCCCTAGTTCCTCGGAATTTCCTCGGAATTTTCTGAGGAAATTCCGAGGAACACTGAAAATTTTTGATGTTCCTCGGAATTTCCTCAGAAAATTCCGAGGAAATTCCGAGGAACCAGGGTTTGGGGTTTCAAAACCTCGATTTTTTTTGCCGTATTTCATTTCTTATACAAATGTAATGCATACTATTGAATATTCTTTGTATAAATGATCATAATTTATGTAATAAAAATATTTCAACAATAATTGCACGTATTCTCTTTAACGTTTGTTAAAGTGTATAAGTGTTTCTCTTATGTTGTGTGGTTTTCTTTCATGCAATCGTAAAAGTGTTTGTTATCATCTGAAACACCAAAGTTTGACTTCATAATCTGGTTAAGACACTTAATGAAGGTTATATATGTGTTATTCAATCCGCAAAACGTAGTTTTCGGTTCAAAAACCCCTAGTTCCTCGGAATTTCCTCGGAATTTTCTGAGGAAATTCCGAGGAACACTGAAAATTTTTGATGTTCCTCGGAATTTCCTCAGAAAATTCCGAGGAAATTCCGAGGAACCAGGGTTTGGGGTTTCAAAACCTCGATTTTTTTTTGCCGTATTTCATTTCTTATACAAATGTAATGCATACTATTGAATATTCTTTGTATAAATGATCATAATTTATGTAATAAAAATATTTCAACAATAATTGCACGTATTCACTTTAACGTTTGTTAAAGTGTATAAGTGTTTCTCTTATGTTGTGTGGTTTTCTTTCATGCAATCGTAAAAGTGTTTGTTATCATCTGAAACACCAAAGTTTGACTTCATAATCTGGTTAAGACACTTAATGAAGGTTATATATGTGTTATTCAATCCGCAAAACGTAGTTTTCGGTTCAAAAACCCCTAGTTCCTCGGAATTTCCTCGGTATGATAACAAACACACTGTTCACAAACCTGTAACATTTAACAAACACTGAAAATTTTTGATGTTCCTCGGAATTTCCTCAGAAAATTCCGAGGAAATTCCGAGGAAAACCTAATGTCCCTCGGAATTTCCTCGGTATTTCTATAAAAAAAAAAAAAAAAAAAAAAAACTACTCTGTTTCCGAGTCATCATCACCAGATAAATCTGAATCTGGGTCTTGGTGAAACTCTCCAATAACTGGTTCATCCTCTGCGTGAACGACGGCTTCCTCTGCGAAGTCGGTAAAATCGACTACAAGGCCACCTTCAGCTACATCTTCTGCTGCACTTAAGTTGCCGGATGTGATTGGTTGTAGTGGGTCTTCCAGCTCAGAACTTCCCTGAACTCGGCCTCTCGGGTTGAGTCTTGTAACAGTAACCCATGGATCATCTTTGTTCCTTACCCGGGGGTACTTGATATAACAAACCTGTAACATTTAAAAAATTATTAGTAAAAGTATAAATTATGATCAACCATTCCGAATAATTAACATTTACTTACCTGATCGGCCTGAGAAGCAAGAATGAAAGGATCATAATATTGCAGCTTTCGCCTCGAATGTACTGATGTAACACCAAATGCATCTGTTTTCACACCTCGATCTGGAGTGTTGTCGTGCCAATCACAATAGAAAACAGTACAGCGCAATCCAAGCATACCCAAATACTTGATTTCCGTAATCTCAGGTATGTGTCCGTAGTATACATCATCTCCTGATGCAGAACAAACGCCAGCATCATAGGTCGTACGCGAACGTCTCCTCTTTTCAGTTGTGAATGCATATCCTCGAGTACAAAATCTTGGATATGACTTCACAACATAGTTTGGTCCAACCACCATTTCGCGTATCCAATCGTCAAATGTTTCACCTCTGGCTAAACCAGCAGACACCTATTAATAGCACATATATAATGAATTAGTATAAATATGTGATAAAATTGTATAAATATGTGATAAATGATATTTTAATTTGTTTAAGGCACTCACATAAGTAAACATCCATCCAGCAAATTCTCTCTGCTTCATTTCTTCTAGTTCCTCCTCTGTGGCGTATCTATATCCGAACCGCTTTTCTGCCATGAAAATCCTGTACATGTGATGACAATAATGTAATTAATTAAGATATAAATGTTAATTTGTTAAAATAAAAATTTGTAAGATAATAAACTTACCTCTCATATTGAAGAACATCTTCGCAGTTGGTGAGCAAATATGTTTGCAAATGACTTCGCTCCTGCTCAGTAAGTCGACGGTCCTTTGGTTTTCCGCTAAGTCGTCCAACATCTGTGAAAATATCTGGAACCTTAACATGATATGTTGCTCGTTCGCCTCTATCATCATGCCGAGCAGGTCTTCTGTTTTTGGTCTGAACTTCTGCTGGAAAGTAGTACTCGGCAAAGTTTGAAATTTCTTCATTGATCATCTGTGCGACTATAGAACCTTCTACCCTACTTAAATTTTTCACCATCTTCTTCAAATGGAACATATACCGCTCATACAGATACATCCATCTATACTGCACAGGACCACCGAGTTCCAATTCTCTTACCAGGTGAATAACAAGATGCTCCATAACATCAAAAAATGAGGGAGGAAATATCTTCTCAAGGTTGCACTGAATCACGGCTATGTTAGTCTTCAGATTTTCAATACCTTCAAGAGTCACTGATCTGGTGCATAAATCGCGGAAGAAAGCACTTATCCCTGCAATTGCTTCATGAACATTTCGGGGTAATAGTTCCTTGAAGGCAAACGGAAGGAGGCGCTCCATCAACACATGGCAATCGTGACTTTTCAAGCCAATAAACTTTCCTTCCTTTCTGTCGATACAGTTACGCAAATTAGATGCGTAACCGTCTGGAAACTCCACATCGTTTGAAATCCAATCAAAGAACGCATTTTTTCCCTCTCCATCAAGTCGGTATATGGGAAAAGGAGCCCTACCATTCCCATCAACATGAAGTTCTGAACGAGCACATATATCGACTAAATCCAGTCTTGACTTCAAATTATCCTTTGTTTTACCTTGAACGTTAAGGATAGTGTTCATTAGATTGTCAAAAAAGTTCTTCTCAATATGCATGACATCTAAATTATGTCTTAGCAGATGATCCTCCCAGTATGGCAGATCCCAGAAAATACTTTTTTTGTGCCAGTTATGTAGTTCTCCAACAGCATCTACCGGAAATTGCTCATGTCCCCCGACGTCTGCCGTCCTTGCTGCACCAAAATCTCTTAGTTGTGTCTTCAAACCTTTCCCACTAACTTCCTCAGGTGGACCATCAAACACCTGCTTGTTCTTCCTAAACAAAGTCTTACTCCGACGGTATGGATGATCAGGTGGTAGGAATCGTCTGTGACAGTCAAACCAACACGTTTTTCTTCCGTTCTTTAGTTGGAAAGCATCTGTGTCATCTTGACAATATGGACATGATAGCCTCCCATGCGTTGTCCATCCAGATAACATACCATATGCTGGAAAATCACTTATTGTCCACATTAGTACTGCCCGCATTTGAAAGTTCTCTTTACACGAAATATCGTATGTTTCAGCACCTTCAGCCCATAGTTGTTGCAACTCATATATTAGTGGCTGAAGAAACACATCAAGCGATCTCTTAGGATGCTCTGGTCCGGGAACGAGAATGGAGAGAAACAGAAACTCTCGTCGCAAGCACAAGTTTGGGGGTAAGTTGTATGGTGTAACAATGACTGGCCATAGAGAATATTGTCTTCCACTCTTCCCATACGGGCTGAAACCATCAGTACATAATCCAAGGTAGACATTTCTTCTCTCATACGCAAAGTCGGGATACTTTGATTGGAAATGCTTCCACGCTTTTGCATCTGAAGGATGTCTAATCTCACCATCTGTTGAGTGCTCCGCATGCCATCTCATTCGTTGCGCTGTGCGTTCTGAAAGATACAACCTCTGCAATCTTTCCGTCAAAGGCAAATACCACATCCTTTTATATGGCACTGGAACTCTTCCACTCGTATCTTTATAACGAGGCTTCCCACAAAACTTGCATGAAATCCGCTGGTCATCCGCCCTCCAATAAATCATGCAGTTATCGCTGCATACATCTATTACCTGATAAGATAAACCAACACCGGCTACGAGTTTCTGAACCTCGTAGTATGAACCTGGAGCTACATTTTCCTCAGGTAGAATACCTTTAACAAAATCAGCTATCGCATCCATACAGTCTTCAGCCAAGTTATAATCTGTTTTAATGCCCATCAGTCTTGTAGCAGATGATAAAGCTGAATGACCATCTCTACAACCTTCGTACAATGGTTGCTTTCCAGCATCCAACATATCATAAAATCTCCTAGCTTCTGCATTGGGTAAATCTTCCCCTCTAAAATGATCATTTACCATATGCTCAGTACCTACACCATAATCTACATCCGTTCTAATTGGTTCTTCTAATCTAACCGCCGGCTGAGGTTCGCTAGTACTACCAAGTTCATAATTAGTTTCCCCATGATGATACCAAATTTTGTAACTTCGTGTAAACCCACTCAAATATAGATGAGTCCAAACATCCCACTCTTTAATAACCTTTCTATTTTTACAATTAGAGCAAGGACATCTTAACTTACCTGTTTCTGCTTCCGGTTGTCGGCGAACTAACCCCATGAATTCGGTTATACCTCGTTGGTATTCTTCTGTAAGCAATCTCGTGTCCGGATCCAAATGAGGTCGATCGATCCAAGAACGAAAATAATTTGAAGAAGACATGTTTTTTTGAAATAAAATTCGTGATAGTAGGAGGGAAGGAGAAGAAATGGAGTGAATGAAGGTGAAGAGGGGTGGCTGTATTTATAGATGAAATCCTGCCGAGATACTGAGGAAATTCTGAGGAAATTCCGAGGAAAACAGACACTTCCTCGGAATTTCCTCGGAATCCCCCAACGGCTCTCCAACGGCTCTCTAACGGCTACAAAAAGTCGTCGGAATTTTCAAAATCTCCGTCGGTTTTTTCCGACGGACACCTTTTCCTCGGTAATCCCTCGGAATTTACCGAGGAAATCATACTTCCTCGGTATTTCCTCGGAAATTCCGAGGAAATACCGAGGAAACCACATTTCTTGGTTTCCTCGGTATTTCTTCGGTATTTCCTCAGAAATTTCCGAGGAACTCATTTTCCCTCGGTATGTCCCTCAGAATAGTGATGTTTTCTTGTAGTGATATATTCAGCACTCTCATCAGTGAAACTAAACAGAAAATATCACAAACTCATTTGATTCATCGATTACTAGTTTCTTCATAAACATGATTATGACTGTGTTTAATCGTAAAGGACACAGAGAATCGTTTAATCTCTTTTGCAGCATCTCGAAAGAGAGGGTAAAATCATATATTTACTTGATCCAATCGTATTTTACCTTAAATCTTTTTAAAAGCCTTCTAAATGCAAGTCTATAAAAACTCGTGGATCACCAAATGTATGTGGACCATTGAGTAATAGTCTTCGTCAATAACTCTCATTCAATCGTAGAAAACAATAAAACACGACCACGCACCAAAATAGTACTTGCCTATCGTTTCCTTTTAGAATATTTAGTTTTGAGAGAATAAATAAGTTTTAGTGGACGCGAAAAGTCATATTATCTTTTGAGGCAATGCTTGAATGATTGGGTGTAATTCAATAGATGCATCTAAAAAGAGCCAGAGTGAGTTGTTGGTAGAGTCGGTCCTCATATTGATTTTCCTTTGTAAAATAATATTAGTTTATATTATCATATAATTAAATATTACATTTTTTATTGTTTTCAGCGTCGATCTCAATCTTCTACACCACATAAAATCTTACACATGGATACCTCTGCATCACCTTCATATTTGAGATGGAGAAAGACAACGGAGTGTGCATCACCTCCAGTAGAATGTTCATCCCTATGTAATTAATTAATTTTATGCCTAAGTTTGATTGTTTAGAAGACGATAAGTTATTTAAAACTTATAATTCTCTCTCTCTCTATATATATATGTGAGCAATTGCAATCATAGAACTTTATTCTATTACAGATTAAAATGTGACAACTATAATGTAATTTAAGACACATTATGATTAAATATTAATCTCTTTCCGACAATTAGGTGAAAGCAACCTACTAACTACAACTTCTTAATTCGTCCAGTGTACTCATATTTGTGTATAATTTAAGATATGTTTGTTGCTTGTAACTAATCGAAGCAATATAAATTTAAGACTTAAATTAACGGCTGAAAATCCATTTGGTTCGCAGAATTAGCAGAGTTTAACATCTTTATAGTTGTTTTGACAAGTTTTCAAATAATGCAACCGAAGGAACAAACAAAAACTTACTAAAACCGTATCATATTCTTTTGCAGAAACAGAAAAAAACTCGTATCATATTAAATTATTCCAGCCGAACTAAGACCAGACCAGGCCATCGAACATGTCACAACATCTCTAACTCTAAGTATCTCACAACCTTAAAAAGGCAGTAATCGAGATTATCATAGCTGTGAAAATAGTACATTAGCAGACAATCTTTGTTCGGTTTGTCTCTATAGCACACCATTTAGATTTTTAAGGAATTACAATAATTTTGCAAACCAACAAAACTTTCATATGAATAGGACTGTGACCGTCCCATGCCAAATCAAAAGAATAATACATTTAACCCCACATGTCACTAATATGGCATTTCCGAGTAATGCATGAGGCAGGCCATTATAAATTATATTATTGATTTTTTTTTTTTTTTGCAATCAACAAGTTATACACCACAAACTTAATAGTCGGTGATTTATTTTAAAGTCAATGTGTGAATAATGTGAAAAACACCAAAGTTTGTTTTATGGCTAGCTTTTGTGCTTATCTCGGATCCACCCCATGTGGTACATGGTTCAAGTACGTCTTTCGTATTTTAATCTATTCCTTAATAATTCACAGCTATTAAGAATACTTTTATGAATACTGACAAAATAAATTATAAATAGGCTAGTGGCATAGATAATAAGAATAAAATGTAGGAAAAGAGAGTATATATCAATAAAGCCTACTTGTTTTATTTTTCATTGTCGATATTTTAAAATTTGGTATATTCAGAACAAATTTAGGTTAGGATGCAGATTATGAGTTATTATATAACCTAAGCTGATCTAAGTTTGTGTAAAAGCCTAAACCTTAATTTGCTATTAGTCTTATTCAGCTTTAGTTATTGGTTAGATTAACTATGGCTAAGCTTGCGGGGTCAATATACTAATTTCAGAGATAAAACCGACCTGCAATTGTGGTGGAACTGTAGGAAATTTAATAAAAGTTTGAATAAAATTTTGTTTTGAAAAATTCAAAATTCTTTATTATACATTAGCTCTTAAAATTTCGAGGATCATAAACTAATGTGTCATTTACCTATAAAAATTCATAATATCAAAGAACCAACGCATTAGTTTTTTTGCTGACCATTGGCTTTCGGTCAACCACACACAAATACGCGAACTCTTACACTAGATTCATCTCTAATAACTTCTTGTGAGAACATGAAATAAAATCACTTCTGTACAACTTTTTCATAATGGGCTTACATTGATAAATCAGCCTGTTAACATTCTAACTGGGCTGAAAAGCCGATATACTGCAAGAAGCCCAATTATTTACCAAAAGATGCATATGTATTCAGAAAACCTAAAAAGGGAAGTGAATTTCAATATTCACTACCGGAAAAGATTAGCTATCTGAAACAAACTATCAGAATACAGGGACTTAAAAGAAAACTATCAGAATACAGGGACTTAAAAGTAAAAAGTGAAAATACATAAAGAGTTAAGCGCATTCCCAAAGCAAAGAAGAAAGGACGGAGAGTGACGTAACCACGACCAATTGAAAGGCCACCCCTTTCTTTCAAGTCGCCGCCGGTGACAATTAAAAACCGCCGAAGCCAAAAAATTATTTCAGAATCTCCCATTGCCCTTTTTGGAAAGATCTTCACACTTTCTGTGGGTTTTCACTTTCCTCAATCAGTGATTGGCTTTACTGCAATCAATCTTCTTCAAGCCTCTCTCTCTCTTTACTCTCTTCCAGGTTTGCCTTCATTCTGTCATAAACTCTTGAAAGTTTTATGCTTTTTGCTTCTTCTTTGCTCAAAATATCATATGCTTACGAGCGTAATGATAAAGATGCGAAGAGACTATTGTTTTTGTTATGTTTGTTTTCTTTGATTAGTCTAATGTTCGATCTGTTTCAATCAAAAGTCAAAAACTTTGTCTGAGTTTATTAGTGTCTTTAATGTGTAAGCGTTGATTCAGTCCTTGTCACTGTGTTGAATGTTAATGATTAGAAATAAGGAACCATAGTCATTGTTTAGTTTTCAAAATTCTGATAAGGGAAGGTCTTTGTGTATTCAGGGCAAGACTTTAAATGATATGATCTTGTAAGGGACGAGGAGGATACAAGTCTGTGTGATCGTGGAGCTCGATATGGATGAGAGTAGAAGTAAGGGGAGAATTAAGAAAGAAACTGCTAAGGCTTGTGTTTCGGTTGAGAAAGCTGAGTCTACTTTACTCTCATCTCTTGTGAAGAAAGGGAAAGAAACATCGAGTAAAAGGAAGTACACTAAGCGCAAAACCGAGGAAGAGATATGTTCAAAATCCAGCAAGAGGAAGTATTCTCGTGGGCTGGTGGAGGAGGAGAAGGGTAAGCAAACGAGGAAGAGGAAAAGTAAGAGACAGCAGCAGAAGGGTGATAAGGTTGAGGAGGTAGATGAAGCGTTACGGTTGAAGAGGCGAACAAGGTATTTGCTTATTAAGATGAAGATGCAGCAGAACCTCATCGATGCGTATGCAGCTGAAGGTTGGAAAGGTCAGAGGTACATACTACATTTTTTTTGAATTTACTCTCTTCTAGCTTACTGTTTTTTTTTTTATGTGGAAAGGTTTTAGACCATTGCGATTTGGTTTAGATATATTACCAAAAGAGTAGTTAATATTGCGTTACAAACGAGTTTTATTCTGTCTAAGGATGTGTTTTATTTGTTTCCAAACTGATGGTTTATTTCCAGTAACAAAAGAAGCAGTCATGGCCTATAGCTGCCAACAGTTACTGTGGTTTTGACTCTTGTATTTTCGGTGGTTTCGTTTCAGCCGGGAAAAGATAAGACCAGACAAGGAGCTCGAGAGAGCTCGGAAACAGATCTTAAACTGCAAGCTTGGACTACGAGACGCCATTCGTCAGTTGGATGTTCTTAGTTCGGTGGGAAGCATGGAAGAGAAAGTGATGGCTCCAGATGGTTCTGTTCATCATGACCATGTAAGAATGTGCATGCACCATAAACATGTTTACACTATACATAATATGCATATATGAAGTTACGTGATGGGGGTGGTTGCACCTTTTTGCAGATATTTTGTGCGGAATGCAACTCGCGAGAAGCTTTTCCGGACAACGATATAATACTTTGTGATGGAACGTGTAATCGTGCATTTCACCAGAAGTGTCTTGACCCTCCTTTGGAAACAGAGAGCAGTATGCTTTGGCTTATCTCTTACATATTTACATTTGTCTTAAGTGAGTTTATACACTCCTGATTTTTTTTGTACGTATTATCAACAGTACCTCCTGGTGATCAGGGCTGGTTTTGCAAATTTTGTGATTGCAAAATTGAAATCATCGACACAATGAATGCGCAGATAGGAACTCAATTCTCTGTGGATAGCAACTGGCAGGTAAACCTTTTGACAAGTACAAGAGTGTGTCGAGATACTTCACTAGATGAACTCTAGTTTTGAAACCTTTATACTCTTTTTTTTCTATGGGTTAAGGATATTTTTAATGAAGAAGCTAGTCATGGATCTGAAGCTACACTTAACAACGAAGCGGATTGGCCTTCAGATGACTCTGAGGATGGTGATTATGACCCTGAAATGAAGGATAAAGTCGGAGAAAGCAGCAGCAGAAGCGATAGTGGTGGTGGTGGTGATGATGATGGGGAAAGCATTTCGAGTAGCGTGAGTTTAGCATCTGATGGTGTAGCCCTTTCAACAGGATCGTGGGAAGGACATGGATTTGGCAATATGGTGGAATCAGGGGAGACGAGTAACGAAGAAACTGTATGCGGGCCAAGACAGAGGAAGACTGTTGACTATACAAAACTATACCATGTTAGAGAAACAACATCCATTGATTTTAAAGTCCCATAAAATGTTGACTGGCTTTAATTAATGTTTGATGATTGTTTGTATTAGGAAATGTTTGGAAAGGATGCTGTTTTGCAAGAGCAAGTTAGTGAAGACGAAGACTGGGGTCCTAGCGACCGAAGGAAGAGAAAAAGGGAATCTGATGGAGCAAGCACACTGGTAGCTGTGTGTGAAAACAGTAAGAAAGATCAAGATGTTAAAGTAATACCGGAACAGAGTGAGAGAGATTCTGTCTCTGTAGAAGGCAAAGTAGGGAGAAGGCCGATGTTTAGAATCCCAAGAGCTGCAGTTGAGGTCTGAAAATTTTTACTTTCTTGTTTCAGTCTCTTATGTGTATGAAAACACATTACTAAGTTTAAAAGTTGTTTTGCATAAATGTATCAGAAGCTTACGTCAAGTGTTTGTAGAGAATGAGCTTCCTTCCAAAGCTGTGAGGGATAGTCTTTCAAAAGAGTTGAGTCTTGACCCAGAGAAGGTAACACTGAACACCTAACAAGTAAACCTGAGGATATTTCTTGGGCTCATTCAAATGTTTTTTCGTAGTTTATTTTGGCTGGATGTGTGCTTAAATATCGTTTTTTCAGGTCAGCAAATGGTTTAAAAATGCGCGGTATATGGCATTGAGGAATAGGAAGGTAAATATTGTTTCCTTCTCACATTGTCTGGATTCCTTTAGAGACTTAGAAACTTCTTACAAATGAGATCAATCATTTGTTCCATTCTCTTTTCCTATTACAGACGGAAAGTATGAAACAACCTGAGGATTCGAAGGTGTTATGTGGAGATTCGGGACCAGAAGCAGTCATGGTGGAGAAAAACACACAAAGAAGTGAAATTCAAGACACAGAGACTGCCAAGAAGGAAAACACAGAAACAAATGAAATTCAAGACACTGTGGATGAGACTGCCATGGAGAAACACACAGAAACATGTGAAACGCAAGATGTCGTGAATGAAACTGCCATGGAGAAAAACACAGAAACAAAAGACACCGTGGAAGGGACTGCCAAGGAGAAAAACACAGAAACAACACAAGACACGGTGGAGGAAACTGCCAAGGGTTTAAACAGAGAAACAAAGGAAACTCAAGATACCGTGGATAAGAATCTCCTGGAGGAAGAAACAGAAACAGATGAAATTCAGGATACCGTGGATGAGACTGTCATGGAGGAAAACACAGTAACAAATGAGATTCAAGATGCCGCGGACAAGACAGTCATGGAGAAAGACACTGAAACAAAGGAAATGCAAGATACTGGGGACGTGGAGAAAAAAACAGGAACATATGAAATTCAAGTTACCATGGACCATACTAACGCAGAAATAAATAATATTCAGGAAATCATGGACGAGACTGTTTCGCTCGGATATGATGATTCTAGGAATCAGGCGACAGTTTCTGGCTGTCATGATAGTCAGGAGCAAATTGAACCCGCCAATGTCTCCTTTCCTACGTCCACAGAAGATGAAGGCCAACGGTATCTTGAGCAGAAAGATTCTTCTTTCGCTCTAGTGGTATGATACAAATTAACCCTTTTTTGCCAAAATGAGTTATCATAGAGCATTATTCCAGTTATTGATTCAGTCTGCTCCTATGAACCTGTCTTGACCGTTCTCTAAAGTTCGTTTTCATTTGTGTACAGACGCATGATCCAAGTTGTGAAATGAGTTTAGCAACGTCTCTGGAGGATAAGGAGACAGAGAGCAAGTTAAAGGAAGAGGAAGAATTTGAAGCATTGATGGAGGTGCTCTGTAGGGCAGAAAACAAGTTGCTAGATGTGACGCAGAGGCTTGAGAGGTTTAGAACACCGAAAAGCCGTAAAAAGTTAGGCAAGTCTTCTTCTTCTTTACTTGAAGAAGACTCTGTGATATATGTACCAACAGCAGAGATCATGGAGAAGAGGTGAAAAGAAACTCTCAGATTTCTTGCACAAGTTGTGGTGTTGTTAGATTCTTTGGGAAATCAAGTCTAAGAATACCTCATGTAGCTTTTGTATTTTGTTCAGTTTGTCTTTGTCAATTGTCATAAACTTCAAATAAATGGGGTTTTATTAGAGAACTTTAGCTCTTTTGATAACACATTTCTTAGCTAGTTTTAAAAGCTTTTATTGTACCCTCTTTACCAAATAATAAACCGACAAAAAAGTTGTTTAGACTGCCAGAACATGACCTCCTTAACAAGCCTACTGTCACTTCTTGTGAGCTACACGACATCTGTTTGCATGACTTCACAGATCAATTAGAAACAATTGTTAAAACGTCTTTATGTAGTACTTACAATATGTATTTCATTTCTCTTCATTTTTCAAGAAGTTACACTCACAACATCTGTAAGTTCTTTAGTTTGGACTGCCAACGAAGTTAAATAGTACACATGAGCTGTTTTGAAGTTCAAATAAACCCTTACCATAGTACCATCTTACAACAATACATTCACAAATATTGCATTAAAAAACTGGTTTTTGGAACAGTGAAATAGATTAGAAGCTGATAAAACAATTTGGATCATTATAAGCTGCAATTGCCGTTTGTATCTTTGTCTCTACTGTACTCTTCTCTTCTTCATTCGCCTGCACATACATCACGGGACAAAAAATCATGTAAGTTGACTACTTGAATTAGTTTTAAATTTGTTGTATATACCACTACAAGCAAGCATAAGTGTAGACAACATAGAGGAGGGTTAAATCATTGTTTTGATATGATTTGAAAAGAGAGATAAAGAGAGGTTGTATAATGAAATGATCCACTTTTTTGAGAAAAGAATGATTGGTGTAAGATCTTACCAACTCTCTATTTCTCACTGCTCTACGTTACTGCATTTTTAGGCGTCTGGTTATATTATATTTTAAGAAAACTAAAATGCTATAAAGGTGGCTGAAAACAACTCAATATTTTTATATTTTATTTGTTAGAGAAGAAATATTCATATTCATAGTACTTGTTTTTTTTCCAACCTATATATCATACTAGTGCAAATGTACCGTGGGTAAAACTCACGTGCAAAACGGTAAGTGAGAAAGAGACAAAAGTTGAAGCGCATGAGATTATAGATAACCACGTCGTTAACCAAAATATTCTATATGTTAATGACATTACCTTTTGAGAGAATCTAACCCCTCCAAAAAAGTCAAGGCGAAATTCAGAAAAACGAAGTGATGTGCTCGCTCAAGGCCACCTCAATAATTGGTGCTTTTAATTAATTGATTATGATGTCAAGATTATATAATTTTTATTTACTTAGAATGAATTAAGGTCAATTGAATGGAGACATGTGGGAACAAAAGTAGTAATTAAATGGGTCCTCCTAAAGGTTAACCCTTTTGAATTTGATAGTGATTTCCACAAAAAAAAAGGTTTAGATTATATAAAGAATTTGTGTTTCCACTATTGTGAAATGAATAAGAACCAATGTTTGTTAGCCAAACAAAAAAAAGGAACAGTCCACTCTGCTAGAGCATTTTGGTCATATGTTTTATATTCACATAATTGATTGATGTACACCTAAGAGATTTGTCTACGTGCGGTCAAGGGTTTAATTTGACCTCAAACAATGACATATTTTACACTAGCTACATAGACTATTTAAGGAGATAAAAGGTGTAAGAAAAAGCGAGTGAGAGGTGAAACCTGGACGAAGAGAGTGGTAGAGAGACGAGATGAGAAGGAAGAGAAGTTAGTAGTGAGAATTTTGAGATTCAAAGACTCCAACACTTTACAAAGCTGCAACATTGTCTCTCTCTTCTTGCTACATGTTATGCTTATCACCACTGTCTCCTCTCCCATGCATGTCACCGTCATCTTTTCATTTTTTAGAAATTTTGGAATTTTACTTTATACTTTTTTTTTTTGAAACCTTCAAACAAAAACACGTGATAGTACTTACTTCGAGAACTTCGATGAGGGAGTGATTATGCACTCTAGTGATGGATGATCCGAAGATATTGTAATCCATTTGTCTAGACTTCTTTGATCTCGTGACATTAATGCCTGAGAGATCTTGCTTCTGATTTCCCGGGATATTATTGGTGCAATTGTAGTCTCTTGTAGGGTTACCTAACACCATTGATCGTGATTCCAGCTCTCTGATCTCTGCTTCTAGTTTCTTCTCTTGATCAATAAGTTCTTGCATATACTTTATTGAATCTCTGATGATAGATGCCTTGTCCAACTATGTATATAATATAAACATGTAACAATTAAGTAAATTCAGTTCTGATCATTCATTACATTTATAAATCAGTTCTAAACTATTAGGGTAATTTGGGGACCAAGCTATATATTAGTTTGGCTTGACATGGTTGCTTTTGCCATTTTATTTTTAATGGTTGGTTGGATTTGGTTAAACTATATTGAATATATATCTATAGTTTTATTTCCTTGAAAGAAAGAATTCAGTTCTTTAATTTCTGTTGACC
The DNA here is from genome assembly GCA_018703725.1 of Brassica juncea. NCBI lineage: Eukaryota > Viridiplantae > Streptophyta > Magnoliopsida > Brassicales > Brassicaceae > Brassica > Brassica juncea. The sequence goes on from CM031939.1 coordinate 61,905,476, forward strand.
CAGAAAATCTTTGCTGGTGACGAAATTTTATTTTATTGAATTATTTGGAAATAAAAAGGGATAGTTAATTAAATTAATTAGAGACACCATTAGTGGAAGTACAGATCACACCTTGCTTATATTGGGAACGACAGATCGGAGAGCAAAGAGTCTCTGGTTAAGCTTTTCCCGTCTCTTCCTTTCAGAGGCAACGTTCTTTGAAGTCACCGGCGACGTTGCTGCTCCTTCAGGCGAACTTGAATCTCCGGAACCCGAAAACACTTCTTCTAGCGGCCAACTATTTTTATAACTTGACAATTTCATTAATCACTGATCATTTTTAAAAAACAGAAAAAGAAGAATTTAAACAGATTCTGGAAGAAGCACCTGTCAAATTCGAGTTCTTGATTCTGGAAGAACATCGTGGTTTCCCCAATAATTCTTGTACTCACCGTCAAGATCTTCCATTTTCGGACACACACACAAACTAAAACGATGCTTGCTTGAAATGGAAGGTTTTGTTTTTTTCTTTCTGTCTTTTGATTGAGTGTACTGTCTCCAAACTACTGTGGGCCGAGGATTTTATAGACAAAAGAGTCTGACAGAGAGAGAAGGAACAGTTTTTAGTCACGTGTGTGATATGTAGGATCTTAATCTCCTGAAATAACATAGGATCTTGACCGTTCGATTCAGAGATCTTAAATTTGGTTCCTTCCAACCAATATAAAAATAGAAAAAACCTTTCCCTCACAAGATACGCATTAGCCATATGGGGTTTGTAGTACAACTATTGTAGCAGTACAATTCCTAGCGCACTTCATCACTAAATGATTGAAAATATTAGCTCCATCCAGAGCGTGAATTTGGAAACCCTATTCAAATTAGAAAAAAAAACTATAAATTTGATATGTATTATGTATATATTGTAATTCAGATCTAATATTATAAAATTTGACTATTAAAAATTTCAAACTAAAAACAATGGAATCGGTCGAGATTCAGATGAGTGAGCAACAAAAATATTTGTTAAAATCAATTACAATTTTGAATTCTACCTGAAAACCAGAAAAGTTCTCTATTTTTTTAACTTTCTTATGAACAAAAAGATTGCTTTTTTTTTTGGACAAAGAACAAAAGATTGCTTATAGCGACAAAAAAATGAAAGGACATCTCGTTCAGGAGAAAAAAAGAAAATAATTTATTATCATTTAATTTATAACTATCCATGACCTTGTTAAAAAAGAAAACTATCCATGACCCACCTAATATTCCATATACATTTCTACAACAAAACTTTTCTTTATCAACATATTACACTCAACATTAGAAATATAAATATACATACATGTACATATAGAAAAAAAAATGGAAGTGGGTTCCATTCAAATGTTTCATAACACTGTACAGGCCCGTCCAATCTCTATTTACAATAAATTTGATAACAACCTATAGCATACAAGGAAGTATCTTCAAATACAGGTAGACATCATGTTAATGTGTGTCTGTAATAATTATGGCAAATAATTGGGATGATTGTCAACTTTTCGCTAAATTTTACTTTAAATATATTCTAATTGGACCCAGAAGACTCTTTAGTCTTTACTGTCATTTGAATTGAATGCAGGACATATATATATCATGTTTACTTCTGTTCTGTGTGAACATATATATTGTCAAGGATGAATCTGAAGTACCTTTAACAAAGGTATAAGTTATAACCATGGACTTATCTAGCAATAAAAAATGTAACTGTGAAAACAATATAATGTGGGATAATCCAAAATCTAAGGTATATACAAAGCAAATATCATAGAAAGCAAGATGTCAGATGATAATCAATTCTTCGAATTGCATATCCAGTTTTTTTCTAGTGAATTATAATGATACTAGACATAAATAATATATGTCTTTTATGAAGGGTCTCATAACGAAAATAAAAAACAGTCTCTTAACTTTTTCTAGTTAAAAGCTAAGATATAGTTTTTTATTTTCGTTAATAGATCCTCCCTAAGAGACTTGTATTAATTATGTCTTTATTTGATTATTTTAAAATACCAAAATCACATGACCGCAAGGAATTGGGTCGTAGAGTTATCTTGGATAATCACATACACGTACATGTCCACACGAGGAAAACGTTTAGATCGTTTTGAACTATTAGACTTTGACACGGTCGGTAAGGTGGAGCCGTAAAATTTGAGTTATTATTTAAGGATATTTAAAGTTCTTGAGTGTGAATAGAACTCTATATAATTATATTGCTAAAACACAACACAAACTCGGCATATTCAAAAATTCGGAAACGACACACCGTATAAAAGATACTGAAAATATGTGTATAGTATAAAACACATGTTAGAAGCGAATTAAGCAAAGAGGCTCTTGTCCCTGCCGTCAAAATTAGTCGGATCTTTACTATCCGGATAACCCGGATCATCAAAAGAAATCCTTCTTATTTCCCTGACCATTCTATCTTATTCTGGGCCTCTTTCTCTATCTTTCTTTTTGTCGTATAGTTATTGTTTGTTTCCCTGTAAACCTTATTTAATTAAATCAAAACACATTTAATAAGCAAGGAGATTATGGGACCTAGAGAGATTACTGGTTTGACCCAAAAATGAAAGATATTGCTGGTGAAAGGTTTGAACATTTTTTGGTGTTTCGTTCCTTACGATTTTATCTTAAAACACTATTAAGCCGTGGTTTGGGTGGGCCCAACATGATCTTGGTGATCAATGATAATATTAATAAATTTTTTTGGCTAAATGAAAATATATTAACATACTTATGTTGATACCACGTGTATGGAGGATTGCATATGGCATGACTTGATATGATTTTGATTATGAATTCATCAAAACTTCTTGATATTCGATGTTTATGTGCATAGTGCATCAATCAATTTATTTTCTGGGATAAAATATTGGCCAGTACTCTCTCCGTTTCGAAACTATATTTTAACCAATAGAAAAATAAACAGAAAAATGTTATCAATAAATTTTGTATTAAAATTCTAAAATAATACTTATTTTGAAACGAAAATTCTATTCTGCAATGATAACTAATTCGAAACAGAGGGAGTATAATATATTAGGCTAAAAGCCACTATAGTATAGCTGCTATCTTTGGAAGATTCATAAATCTGGATGACCCACCTTGCAAATATATGCTATCAATTATATTAGGTCTAAACAACAGCTAATCATTCCCGGTGTTGTCGGAATAATTATTTTTACTTAATAAAGTGGCCACTGAACATATTCCACCTCTAACTTATTTCGATAGTATTAAAATAAACGAGTGAGTGATTTCTGGAAGAACGTATCTACGTGGAGCTAAATCAGCATAATTCAATACTATATTTTAATACAATACATACAATTGCAAGCTCATATATTGAAAAAAAAAACCAATCCAACTCTGATATTTTTTGTAGAAGAAAACAAACGAGTAATCCAAACTTATTCTCGTTCAATCTAACGTTAAGATTCCTACTCTGTATGTAAAGATTTCAGTTAAACCAACTTTGACGATCTAAATTCAGGCCCATTAACAATGAAAAATATGACGAGAGAAAAAGGAAGCAATTAATAAAGTTTCACACTTAATCTTCAGAATATCCAAGAAACATATTGGCTCTAAGTAGGTTCAGCCCGGACAGATATTAGTTATGGATTTTAGCCCGTTTCAGTTATTCAACTTTGTACTAGTGTTGTATGTGTGCTACGGAAACTTTGTGAAAATAGATGATAACTTTCAGTTTTTCCGTGTAGCATTTACACTCACCGTTAAAACAAAAATCTTTTAAAATCTTTTAAGTTGCGGGTTTACTAAACAAACTCTACAGTAAATGTAAACGCAATAAAGATACAAATTAGCTTTTCTTTTTAACAAGTTAACAACCGAAAATCAGATCTCATAAGTCATCATAACCTGCGAACAACCTAGCTAGAAGACATCAAAATAGTTTAATCAAGTGAACACAATAAGATGGTGTAATAGTGGCAGATGTAGCATAAAATTTTGGAAGGGGCAAATCACACATAATTATAAAAACTAAAGTTAAAGTGTAATTTTTAGTATGAGAGAATAGATAAAAGTTAGATATAAGAATTTAAAATTTTGAGGGGGCAAGTGCCATTATTGGTATACTTACATCCGCCACTGAGTATATAGTCACTTGAAACTCTTTTGATATAAATAAAAATATCAGAATTAATGAAATTTTCCGAATTATCTTTCTTAAAAGAAAAAAATTGGTCGCTTTTACAGATTTGTTGAAATGACACGAGTAACATGAAGGAATTGGATACAACCATAATGTTCAGAACGAGACATAGTATTCTACACCACCACTCTTTGGAAGTGTCGTCGAAGTGGCTCAAATTAACACAGTTGGTAAAATGTAATCTTGATATAAGTTAACTTTCAGATTTATGTTCGTGATTTATCTGGATCAAATGCGTTATGATTTTTACACT